>JAODAL010033512.1:0-45473 GCA_025379985.1 Phyllomedusa bahiana
AGTTTTTTTTGTATTGAATTTAAAGTAGTTTTAAATATACTTTGCTTGCTATGCGATATTAGAAGCTGAATAATTGACATTTTGTAAAGTCTATAAAAAACATTTATAAAGTTCTATCCTTCTCTATCTAGAATCTTTGTAATCTCTAACTTGTTTTGCTCTTTTGCTTTCCATACCAGTATCTATTTACATTCCTTTAGTGATTTACAAGCTATACTGACATGTGCCTGTATGTAATGAACTGAACATGGACATAATAATATAGCCATTGAAGCTGCTATGGGGCCCAGAGTTTGAGGGGGAACAACTCAGGTGTAAGAAAGTGTATCTTTAGGCTAAATCCGCACTGCATCGGACAAAAAACATCCAAAAGTCAACCATTTTTTTTCCAATGCACAACTGTGGTTTATGTCACATTTTGCACAAAAACCACGGTCGGTTCTCGTTTTTTTTTTTTTGCTGTCAGCCCGTACAATTGATTATATGGGAAAACAACGAACAAACTCAAAGTGCCGCCGTATTATACAACATGTTATATAATACGCAGGCGCCAGGAGACAAGCGGAGAAAAAACGACATGTAGACTACAGGTCATTTTTTCTATTATTGTCTATGAGCTGCCTGAACAATCATATTTTTGCTATGCTGTGGAGACATATCCTTACAGTTAATAACAAGTTGGTATTTTTGTTATCTAGCGTTACTAAGTGGGTTTTCTGATATATGGCACAATACCTTTAATTATTGCTATGTATGATGCTCTTTCCTTGTCCTGCCATTTTGCTATGAGGCCCTAAAAATTCTAGTTACACCCCTGACACTGAAGTTCTGTGGGCAGAGATTGACTGTAGCTCTCAAGAGTCAGTAAGACACACAATAGCTGAAGTTATAAAAAGAGACCTGCGGAGAAAGGGAGGATTTAATTGGTGAGTTTGGGTTTGTTACCTTTGTCACCCAGTTTAAAAGTTTATTTGGCCTATGAAAACCCCTTTAATATCCCTGATAGTCTAAGGGTGGTTGATTGTTTTAATCTGTGATGTTTTGGGCAGAGAAGGGGTTAATATTCCTGTACTTCTAAGGGTAGAAGAACGTTAATATCTCTGATTGTCTGAAGTGGTAAAAAAATAAATATCCCTGGTAGCCTGAAATGGTGGCAAGGTTAATATTGCTGGTGGCAGGTCTGGGCCAGTAGTTTACAGTGAAGGAAATAATTATTTGATCCCCTGCTGATTGTGTAAGTTTGCCCACTGACAAAGACATGAACACTCTATAACTTTAAGGGTAGGATAATTTTAACATTGAGAGATAGAATATCCAAAATAAAATCCAGAAAATCACAATGTATAAATTATATAAATGTATTTGCATTTATATTTTATCCCCTACCAACCATTAGGAGTTCTGGCTCCTACAGACTAGTTAGACACTTATAATCAACTTGTTACCTGCATTAAAGACAGCTGTCTTAAATAGTCACCGTTATAAAAGACTCCTTTAATCAATTCATCAGTCAGACTCTAACCTCTACAACAAGGGCAAGAACAACGAGCTTTCTAAGGATGTCAGGGACAAGATCATAGACCTGCACAAAGCTGGAATGGGCTACAAAACCCATAAGAAAAGCGCGGGGTGAGAAGGAGACAAACTGTTGTGCAATAGTAAGAAAATGGAAAAAATTTACAAAATGACTGTCAATTGACATCGATCGGGGGCACCATGAAAAAAATCTACCTCAGGGGGTTTTCCTTGATCATGAAGTTGAGAGATCAGCCTAAAACTACACAGGGGGAACTTGTTAATGATCTCAAGGCAGCTGGGACCACAGTCACCAAGAATACCATTGGTAACATATTACATTTCCTTTACAGTATGTCCCTGTACCGCACAAGAATGAAACTGAAAAACCGGCTTAAGAAACTTGCACAACTCAACAGCGACATCTTCTTCTTAACAAATGCAAAAAGGAGAGACTCATACCAAAAGGCTTCACTCTGCATAACCCAACCCGGCACACCTACAAAAAGCCGAAAATGCAGAAAAATTTATGTTTTCGGACATCTGAGAGGCTGCGGAACAATAGAAAAAAAATTTTTCCTAGAACAACAAAAGAACAACAGAGAAGGAGATAGGGGCCCTAAAGACATCACTGAAGAATGACACATAGGAGATAAAGGTCATACTCCCCCCACATACTACCAGAAACTGCAGGACATGCTCATCAAGAATAAAAAGAAAATGCTCCAGAGACTGAGGCAGAAAGGCTTCATCACACAACTACAAGTACCAGCCCAGCTCAGCAGACCTGTGTTGTAAACCCTTTCCTCCTATGAGCCAAAAAAACATAAAATGGCAGTTCTCTCCAAAGGTCTCCGCCTCCTGCCCCTCAGCACTCACGGGCCCATGTCAACTCTCCCAATGATATGGAGGAGTTCTTCAGAAAAAATGAGATTGAGGGAATACTTTTATGGAAAAGACCTTCCATACAGCAGGGACTCTGAGACAGAACAGCCAATAACAAAACCAACCAAAAAATCTACTTGGACCCCACGGCCTGGAATTAATGCAGCACTAGATAAATACATTGACTGTTTCAGAAGCAAAGTGAAATCTGAAATCCTGGAGAAACAAAAGAAACAAGTACACAACCTAACCCTGCAGGAACAGAAGGCTATTGCTTCACTGAAAGAAAATCAGGATATAATTATAAAACCTGCTGACAAAGGGGGCGCAATAGTCATGATGAACATCTCTGACTATATGCAGGAAGCGAAAGGCAACTGTCAAACCCCATCCACTACTGCAAAATTGGAAATGGGTCCCCAAGAAGCCTATATGAAACAACTAAAGGATATGATAAAAAGTTTCCAATTCAGGTCCGGAAGCAGGTGGAATTGCTTTTCCCAGAGGATCCAAGCCGGGTGCTTCTATATGCTCCCCAAGATCCATAAAGATGGCAACCTGGGGGCCATCATTTCGGCTTGGGACACTGACAGGAATATCTCAGGTTGGGGGGAAAATCTCCTAAAACCCCTGGTCAAGATTTCTCCAAGCTACATCCAGGACACAACAGACCCAACAAAAACTCAATGCCCTCGGTCCACTTCCTGAGGGAAACCCTTTTGGCCACCATGGATGTAGAATCCTTGTTACAAACATTCCCCAAAGGATGGAGTTGCAGCATGTCAGGTGCCCCTAGAGAAACACGACCCCCCCAACAAAACCAGTCACACAGCTCATCCAGTTCATACTCACCCAATAATATTTTACTTTTTGGAGAAGACTTGTATCTACAGCAAATGGGAACTTCCATGGGGTCCAGATGTGCGCCCCAATATGCAAATCTCTTTATGGCGGTACTGGAAGGAGCATATTTATCAACATGCACCACCAAACCCATGATGTACCTCCGTTATATTGATGATATCATTGTCATTGGACTGCGGGCGAGGAGGCCCTAATTCAATTCCATAATGACTTCAATAACTTTCACCCCACCATTAACCTTAAACTTACCTATTCAGAGAGCAAAATCCACTTTCTGGATACCACAATACACATTAAAGACCACCAGCTACTCACATCAGTATACCACAAACCCACAGACAGAACGGCCTATCTCAGGAATGACAGCTTCCACCCCAAGCACACAAGACAGACTATTATCTACAGCCAGGCTATACGGTACAATCGTATTTGCTCAGACAAAGCAGACCTGGACAAGCACCTTCTGGATCTGAGGACGAAATTTCTCAAACTTGGTTACAGACCAAAATTGACAGACAACCAAATCAGCAAAGCAGCAGCCATCAACAGAGACTGTCTACTTACAGAGTGTGTTGGGGGAGGCCGTTCTGCCGCTGCAACTCGAGGAGGGTGTTCCTGGCTTTGTACGAATGGATAAAGTGCATGCACAGTTTCCTGGCCATTTTCAGAATGTTCTGAAGATCGGTGGAAGACTTCAGGAACCTTTTCACAACCAGATTGAACACGTGCGCCATGAAGGGCGCCTGGACCATCCCTCCTCGGTTGCAGCACGGACACCATGTTCCTCCCATTGTCTGTCACCATGGTTCCGATTTGCAGTTGGCGCGGAGAAAGCCACACTGCGTGACACCGCTGTGCCCTACACATGTGGTATGATGGAGCAGTACTTGTGGAGGCTGAAATGGTGGTGGTGGTGGAGGAGGAGGAGGCGGACATTGGCGCAGGTGCAGCAGTTTGACAACGTGGAGGAGAAAGCGGCGTCTCCTGTGCAAGTTGTGGGCTGGAAGCACATTCACCCAGTGGGCCGTAAAGGACATGTACTGGCCCTGACCGTAGTTACAGCTCCAGACGTCCGCGCTGCCGTGCACCTTGGAACAAACCGATAAGCTTAAGGACTGACCCACCTTCTGTTCTACATATTTATGAAGTGCTGGTACTGCCTTTTTGGAAAAGAAATTATGGCTTGGAATTCTACATCTCGGCTCGGCACAAGCCATAAGTTCTCTGAACGGTGCAGAGTCCACCATTTGAAAAGGGAGGGACTGCAGTACCAACAACTTGGACAGGAGCACGGTCAGCTGCTGCACCTTAGGATGGTTGGACGCATACTGTTGTCTCTTTGCAATCGCCTCGCTGAACGACTGCTGGCGCCATGAGTAGCGAGGAGCAGGAGCATTTGGACCGGGAGATGATGTCAAAGAGAAACAGCTCCCTTCTGCAGAGGTGGTGGAGCCTTGACTGGCTGCAATGGCATGCGTGCCACTGGGCGCTGCTGCTGCTGCTGCTGTTGCTGCGGCGGCAGGATGGACCACCACATCTGAGCCACGTTTCTCCCAGGCCAAAGGATGGTGACGCTACATGTGTTGATGCAGGGCCGTGGTGCCAACGTTAGCTCCCTGGCCACGCTTCACTTTCTGCCCACAGATGCTAGATATACCTTTTTTTTTTTGCATATTCGGCTCCTCCGGTGTCTTAGCAAAGAACTGCCACACCGCCGAGTATCGGATTTTACCGCCAACGCTCCGCACTGAGTGACTACTGCCGCCGCTGCCTCGCTGAGCCCCTGTGCCGCTACTTTCTTGGACCTGCGAAGCGGATTTTTTACCCCGTGGCCGCTTGGCTCCCGACCTCACACTGCTGCTATCCTGCTGACTCACGGCCACATGACCCACTTGCTGGCTGCGCTGCTGCCTGACGCGCAAGCTGACGCCCTCTTCTCCTGACGATGATGAAGCCCTTGCCTCACCCGGCTCCCAAGTGCGGTCGGCTACATCATCATCTATTTGTGTTTCATCGTCACTGCTGTCCTCATCACCGGTCTTGGTATGCCGAGGCTGACCTCTCACAACATGACCTCCCATGCCACTCTCCACATCTATACTTTGCCGCCTACTGCAAGAAGCAGGCGATATTGGCCCCATTTCTTCGCTGCCAAGTAGCTGCTGACTGCCCTCCTCAAATTGTTCATCCTCGCTATATAGTGGCGCTGAGCCCAGACCACATAGTAGATCTCTGGCTGAGGGAACCGGATGGGACAGAGGCGGGCTGAGGACAGGTGAGGGCCGCTGACCCGCTCCCGGGCCATGCCAACTAATGGTTGTGTCTGAGGTTCCCACCGACTCTTGGCTGGGGTTGTCAGATGTCATCTGGGAGGAAGAGGATGACCTAGTCAACCAATCAAGAACCCTTGGGTTGCTGAACAACACACGGCCGCTAGATGACAGCGGCAGTTGTGGCCTCACCGAGTGACCCCTGCTGCGATGTCCCCTTGCTGTGCTGCGACCTGGGCCTGTTCCAGGAATGTTTGTGCCACTGCCACTCGCAGGTGCAGAGCCTGCCACCTCTCTGTCTGACATACTGTTTTTTTCTAAAATGTACAGACACTGTTTGATGATGATATCTGTATATTATAAATATACACGCTGTTTTTGACTCCAAAATGAACCCTGTAACAAGCTTGGGTAACCCTTGGATATAAATTGCGCTCCACAAATGGCCAGGAAAATTTTACTTGAGTGTCGTTAAAAAAACCCGGGGGTTTTACTAAAGTAAAACACAAACAGGCTTAATTAACCTTCGACATGAATTAGGGTACAGGAAAAATGTATATATTTTGGGTTTTAAAAAAACGGTTTTTTTTTGTCAGCACACTAGCAAAAAACCCGCAATTAACCCTGGATATAAATTGCGCTAGAATGGCCGCACAAATTTTATGTTTGTAGCGTTTACATTCGTGTTTTCTATGCCAAAAGACATACAGTTATATTAACCTTTGACATGTAATTAGGCTACAGGAAAAATGTATATATTTTGGCGTTGAAAAAGACGGTTTATTTTTGTCAGCACACCAGCAAAACCAATCTTAATTAAACCCTGGATTTAAATTGCGCCAAATAATTTAGCCGCACAAAATAGTAGCTTTGTAGCGTGGTTAAATTGCGGGTGTTCAATGCCACACAACAAGAGATACAGTTGTAATTAACCTTTGCTTGTGAATTAGGCTACCGGAAAAATTTATATATTTTGGCGTTGAAAAAGACTGTTTATTTTTGTCAGCACACCAGCAAAACAATGATTAATTAACCCCTGGATGTAAATTGCGCCAAAAATTTGAGCCCCACAAAATAGTAGCTTTGTAGCGTGTTAAATTGCGTGTTTTCTACGCCACACAACAAGAGATACAGTTGTAATTAACCTTTGCTTGCGAATTAGGCTACAGGAAAAATTTATATATTTTGGCGTTGAAAAAGACGGTTTTTTGGGTCAGCACACCAGCAAAACAACGCTTAATTAACCCCTGGATGTAAATTGCGCCAAAGAATTGAGCCGCACAAAATAGTAGCTTTGTAGCTTGTTACAATTGCGTGTTTTCTACGCCACACAACAAGAGATACAGTTGTAATTAACCTTTGCTTGTGAATTAGGCTACAGGAAAAATTTATATATTTTGGCGTTGAAAAAGAAGGTTTATTGGGTCAGCACACCAGCAAAACAACGCTTAATTAACCCCTGGATGTAAATTGGCCAAAGAATTGAGCCGCACAAACTAGTAGCTTTGTAGCGTGTTACAATTGCGTGTTTTCTACGCCACACAACAAGAGATACAGTTGTAATTAACCTTTGCTTGTGAATTAGGCTACAGGAAAAATTTAGATATTTGGCGTTGAAAAAAGACGGTTTATTTTTGTTAGCACACCAGCAAAACAACGCTTAATTAACCCCTGGATGTAAATTGCGCCAAAGAATTGAGCCGCACAAACTAGTAGCTTTGTAGCGTGTTACAATTGCCTGTTTTCTACGCCACACAACAAGAGATACAGTTGTAATTAACCTTTGCTTGTGAATTAGGCTACAGGAAAAATTTATATATTTTGGCGTTGAAAAAGACGGTTTCTTGGGGTCAGCACACCAGCAAAACAACGCTTAATTAAACCCTGGATGTAAATTGCGCCAAAGAATTGAGCCCCACAAAATAGTAGCTTTGTAGCGTGTTACAATTGCGTGTTTTCTACGCCACACAACAAGAGATACAGTTGTAATTAATCTTTGCTTGTGAATTAGGCTACAGGAAAAATTTATATATTTTGGCGTTGAAAAAGACGGTTTCTTGGGGTCAGCACACCAGCAAAACAACGCTTAATTAACCCCTGGATGTAAATTGCGCAATAGAATTGAGCAGCCAAAAATTAAGTGGTATTTGTATTGTAAAAACGCTGTTTCTTTAAATGAATACAACAGGAACTGGCTTAGATCCCACTTGGATATTGAATGTATATGCAGCTGCAATGGACGCACACTGGATTTCAGATCCAATACCCCAAAAAATTAGAAATAGAACATTAAGAGAACAGTCTCTGAGACAAGCTGAGACACCCCACAAAAATCGCTATATAAAAATCAATTCTTCAGTAAGAGCTATCAGCCGCGGCAGCACCTTCCCTGATGAGCACAGTGAGAGGAGTGTGAGCTCCCGGCGTCGCGCCCGGACTTATATAGTGCGGTGACGTCACAGAATCCCGCCGGTCTCTGATTGGCTTCACCTCTGCACATGTCATGCAGGCTATGCCCTTCTTCCTCCCAGAGTGCTTTGCCCCATGTAGCGCCATGTGCTCGCAGCCATTTTATCAATCAAAAGCACACTTCGTTCACCCGAAGTACCCCAAAGTTCGACTTCGTTCCGAACCGAAGTTTTCCTGAAATTCTAAACGAATTCCACTTCGTTAGAATCGATTCGCCCATCTCTACCTACAACCCACAGCTGGAGATCCTACGAATGATTGCCAAGGAACTCCTGCCTGTGCTACATAGGGACAACAGACATATTCCCAGTCCCCCCTCTCCTTTCCTTTCGGCAACCACCAAACCTGCGGCGCATTATTGTCTGGAGCGCCCTGAAGGCCCCAACAGAAAATGGCACCTCACCCTGCCTGCAGAACAGGTGCAAGACCTGCAGCACATCACACTGCTGACAGTGTACCTGTACCACAATCCCAACAGGTGCACAGAATACGGGGGACATTTTCTGCAGGTCTTCCAATGTGGTGTATCTAATCATGTGTGTGCAATGTCCGACCACAGGCCTTTATGTGGGGGAAACAAGACAGAGACTCAGCCAGCGCATGAACTCACACAGATTCACTATTAATAACAGCAGAACTGATCTTCCAGTGGCCGCATATTTCTCTGGAGAAAATTACTCCATGGAAGATTTACAGGTTACGATTTTAATGGGAAATTTTAAGACTCAGAGGGAGAGGAAGGAATGGGAATATAAATTAATGCAAAAATTTAAAACTCTGCAAAATCGGTTAAATATTCATGCCAGCTTCATGTCAAACTATGTGTGAACTGTAAGAACAACAAATCTCCCCTGATTGCATATAGAGATAAGAGAAATAATTACTGATCACTCCTGTCACGCCTCACAAGTTTCCAGACTGTTTATTTCTTGACCTGTTGTAAATAACTGCTCTACTTATATTGCATTTTGTTATTTTTAAGAATTCTAAGATCCTTTGAAGATCCATGTCTTTTGTGTATAAAAAGTCTGTGTATTTTCAGTTTGTTGTATAACACTGTCTGAAGAAGGGAGCTAGTCCTCTCGAAAGCTCACCATCAAATATAATCAGTTAGCCTCTAAAAGGTATCGCCTGATTTCTTCACTCTTCTACTACCTGGTGGTATGAGGCAGAGACAAGGTTAATATTCCTGATGGTCTACAGTTTTCTTCTTGTACTAAAAAGAACTTTACCAATCTAAATATCTGTATGTAACATGAACTTAAACATGATACAGAGAAAATAATTGCATACGTAGCCCACACATTTCATTAGAATTGGTGGTCTGTTTCTTTTGTATCCTTGTTTACCATATTTTCAGCAAAATTTCAAAATATGTATTGCAAATATTTTATTTAAAAATAAGGTAAAAAAGGAGAAATGTGGAAAAAATATACCACATTTATGCTGCAAGGCTGCATGAAAAAGGAACAAAAATACTTAATAAGTAAGGGCTGTGATTAGGTAATGCTAGTGAGACATACACAGCATAACCCCAGAGATCTAATTTTAAAGAACATTTCCTTTCCTGCAATTATTGCTTGATATTTAGGATTATGAAATAAATGTAAAATATCTAAAAAGAGAAATGACTAAACTGTTTCTGACTTCATAATACTTGCAAGCATTAGTAACAAATTTATTAGAAATTAGGATTAACATTCACATCACCTTTTGTGGCTCCATTACTGGTATCTATCCACCATATAAAAGGTATACTGCAGTGGACCAATAGGGGGTCAATAACACAAATGTTGTCTCTTTTGTACTATGTTCGCTCTGTTTCATGATCTGATTTATTTTATGTCATGGACACAAGTGTGGAAGACCACGATTATGTGTCCAGCGTAACACATCTCAATAAAAATGTCAACAAATACAATGCAAATGCCATCACATGTGTTTATTCCTCCTCACCTATCGAGCTATAACTGTTTTATTTTTCCAACTACATAGACACATGAGGGCTTGTTTTCTACCTATTTACACTCTACAGACGACCATCTAGTTCAGTCTATTGGGCTATAGTGTTGATCCAGAGGAAGCCAAAAAAGACCATGACGTGGAAGCCAATTGTCCTTATTTTAAGGGAAAATTCCTTTCTGACTCCAATCTGGCAATTTGGATAAATCCCTGGATCAACGACTCTCCTCCAGAATTCAAGTCACTATATATTGTTACATTATTACACTCTAGAAATGCATCCAGACCCTTTTTGAACTCTGTTACTGAATTCACCCTGACAAGTTCCTCTGGCAGAGAGTTCCACAGTCTCACTGCTCTTACAGTAAATAATACTGTTACATTTTTATGTAGAAACCTTCTTTACTCTAGACATAGAGGATGGCCTCTTTGCTCTGGATACAGTCCTGGGAATATATTGATCATGGGAGACATCTTTTTATTGACCCTTGGTTACATAGTTAGTATGGTTGAAGTAAGATGTACACTACTCACAACTAGTGAGGGATATTTGGCTTTTGATTAAAATTTGAAGATGAACATTACATTTCTTGATTTTTTTTTTAAATGAACTAAATGACAGAAGCTCTTCCCTTACGAATGAATATGTCCAACTGTTCAATGTTTCAGTACTCTTTGCACAACTTGCTGTTCTCTAACAAGGAGCTCAATGGCAAAATTCACCACAGGTATTTGATCCCTGGGACCATGCACCCCATCAGTAGATGGTCCTTACATCTAAGATGATGGAAAATTCTTGCCTGAACCAACAGTGTCACTGTAAGCCTCTGGGAGGCTACCCCTTGTCAAAGCTTAGTCTGCCTAGGTGTTGCTTACGGGATTGTACTAGCCCCTTGTCTACTTTCAACTAATATCTCTGTAGGTCCAAAGAACTAATTGGCTGCTACTTTTATAGGAATTTCCTTCTGAATGCCCATAGCTACATACATTCAAGTGTGACCACTGCCCAAAGCTTATGCAAATAGAATATGATCACTGAGTACAATGTGACCAACACAATTTCAGTGTAAGTCCTTTAATAGGGACACCACCTATTTAAGGGAATCACAGAGCTTTAACTTTAACACAGCAAATAACATGGCAACACATTGCAAATCAAATATTTCACACATAAATTACAGTATTCTCTCTTCTCAACAAAAAATCAGTTTCTTTCATAACTTAGCTCTTCCTTCTTTATTGTTCAACTTTTGCTTTTAAGAGGTTACACTGGTGACTGGTTAATGGCAAGGCTTTCTTATCCATTGAGCTCATTAGGTAGCTGCCCAGGGGCAGCATGAGAATAGGGGCCCCAGATAGTCGGAGGTACAGTGATTATATTTATTCTGTGTGTAATGGTGTTATTTGGTAACAATATAACTGTCATTTAAAGGTATCATCCATTGAAAATTGTCTTATAGCTATTTGTACATACACTACTCATAAAAAGTTAGGGATATTTTGCTTTTGATTGAAGTTTAAGAATAAACATAACATTACTTGAATTTTTTTAAAATGAACTAAATGAGACCATCTCTTAATTCTATCTCAATAAACCTCCCCCTGTATACACACTTTAAAACATGCTGCTTGAGAAAGGCTGAAATGTCGCACTTGCACAATTGTTAGGCATTGTCTTGGTCTCATAATGTCAAAATATGAACAGCATAATGAGGGGGGACTTTTTAATTCCCAATTCAAATTGATCCCTTAATTTATTGGGCAATTCAGGGATCAAAGACTTGTGAATTTTGCCATTAAAGGGGGTGTCTCGCTACAAAGATTAGCTTTCAACATGTAGGGAACACTAAATGAGACGTTTTCCAAATATATTGCTTTGTTAATTTTTTTGTTGTTGAGGAACTACAAGTGATTTTGAGAACAAAATAAGTCCAGTGTACTTCCATTAACTCTCGTAGAAAATGGTTCCAAATCTTTAATTAAACATGTGAAAAACTATTACATGGTTGCATCACACATCGCAAGCACCGACATGTTTCGGAAAAGTTTCCTTAATCATGGCATAACTACTACCATTCTAAGAAAATATTTATACAACTTTTTCCGGTCATGTGACCAATCCACGTGTTCAGCAACAAAACACAAATATAATCATATATATAAAATACATCGTAACAATGGATAAAAACAACATTTGTGTTGAAACCTTAATAGTGGCACATCAAGTCATGCCTTTTATTCAGGCCGTCTGGGGATCGAGTACCTACTTTGTAGATCCACCAAGCTTCTCTTGATAGAAGCTTCCTGTTGTGGTCATCACACAGATCATGGCAGCACAGAACTCTGGACAGTGAGAGCTTGTTTGTTATCTGATCTTTCAGACAAAATACCGTAATTATTGCTGTTTACTTTAACTCAGAAGCTTCCCAGGTCCTGACAGCATGAGATTGATCTAATTAGCAGAAGTCTGAATACATGGAGCTCATATGCTAATTACAGACAGCTTGACCAGGAAGTGACAGAGCAAGGCAGCATTATTCCATTCATGCATCCTCTGAAACTTTGAGATGAGACAACCCCTTTAAGCTCCTTGTTAGAGATCAGCAAGTTGGGTAAAAAGTATCCAAACAGTTGGGCATGTGCATCTAAAGTGAAGAGATGGTCTAATTTAGTGCATTTAAAAAAATGTTCAAGAAATTTTATGTTCATTCTGAAATTTCAAAAACCAAATACCTCTAACTTTTTATGAGTAGTGTCCATCAAGTTCAAGGAAGTGAGGGGAAAGATGTGGATGAAGGAGGAGTTATAGGAATTTTTTAATCTTTGTTTCCCCCTACGGATGAAGACTTGGAACCCATGAGGCAGGAACCAACCTGCCCTAATATTTTATTCCCAAAATTGTATATATTTATACATATATTTATTAGATTACCTCAAAGCCGTCTTTTATTTAAACTAAATAACCTTAAGTCTACTAATCTTTCTGGGTATTGAAGTCCATCTCTCTTATCATTTTTATTGCCCACCTCTGAACCCACTTAAGATCTATAATGTCTGTCTTTCTTGTGCACTCTTGTCCAAAACTGTATTCAATATTCCGTGCACAGTCTGACTAAGCATTTGTATTGTGGTAGAACTATGTTCTCATTGTGTACATCTATGCCCCATCTTGACCTTATTTGCCTTGGCAGCAGCTGCATGACACTGCCTGCTACAGCTAAGTTTACTACTGGACAAAATGTACTTTTTAATGATTCCATTTACTGTACCATATAATTTACTGAGAAACAAAAGAAAAATGTTTGGGGTGGAAATTGAAAAAAACGCAGTGTTGCAACATGTTCCATAAGACTTATGAGATGATAGCTGAACTCTCCAGCAGCATCTATTGGATGTATCAATGGAAAGGAATTCAAGCCATGCCAGTTTTGTTCATCTGGATACAGCTGTTTCGGGGTGTTTGTCCAATGTCAGTGCAGAGTAGAACTTACTGACTAATAGACACACTAGGGCTGGTTCAATTTGCAATTCTTTACTTAGAAAAATTTCTTTACAGGTGCATAACAAAGTGCAAAGCGACAAACACCTTAGGCAATGTAAACACGATATAGATGTGGCAGTACTTAGCTGATATGCAGAGGTTCATTTCGGTAGATGTATGCCCATTTTTTTAATCCTCTCAGGTCGGTCGCTGTAAGCTGATATTAATGGAGTGGAGTGCAGCGAGGTGCTGCCTCGCAGCGTCGCGACGTTTCGGAATGATTACTTTCCTTTCTCGAGCATGCGCTGTGAGAGCACGTCTACCTCTTTAGCCTAGTTGGGAATCGCACAGGTGTGTATGAACTTGGACTGTGAATTAAAACCTAATATAACTATAATTAGAGATGGGCGAATTTCTCAAAAATTCGATTCGGTCACTTCCCAATTTTCCCCGACAAAAAAAAATTTTGGTCAAATTTACTTCGGCACAAAAACGTTAAAAACAGCTTTTTCCAGGTGCCAGACCCTGCAGGGTGCTGTAAACGTTTTCCCATGCTTAAATATGCAGAGGGTTTGGTTTGGCTTCATAAAATGTTGGTTTTAGTATGACACCAGATGATGCCGCCGCCTTAGAATCGCTTCACTAAAAAATTTCCCTGGGCACTTAAAGGGGGGGCCCAAAACTGCCCAAAAAAACTAAGCGGGAAGTGCCTATAAAGTCATGCCAGCGAAATTGGAAAAAAAAAAGGTGAAGCTCAGGTGGCAACTTATGACAGAGTTGGGGGGAAAGGGGCGGCCCACAGCACATGAGGCAGGCGTGGAAAATGACATTCGGGAGGTGGCAAAACACAGGAAGCCACGAGGGGCACAATGACTGGACGGGGGCCCGGGCGGCACAGTATGGGGTCGGGGAAAGTGGCACAATGACATTCGGAGGGGCAAAACAGTATTAGGCCACAATGGCCCAAAATAACAGTGTGAGGTACAAAGCAGCAGCAGAGATCAGGCGGGGGCAAATGAATTTGGGGCGGCAAACAGTATGGGCCACAGCGTGGCACAATCACACAGTGTGGAGGTCAGGGCGGCAGCATATGAGGTCGGCTGGCAAATGACATTCTGGAGGCGGCAAAACAGTTTTTGGCCACAAGTGGCACAATCAACAGTGTGGGGTCACGGGCCGCAGTATGAGGTCAGGCAGTGGCACAATGACAGTGGGGAGGACATGGCAGCAGCCACAGCAGCCATGAGGTCAGAGAGTGGCAAATGAACAGTGGGGGATGCCCGGGCAACGCAAAGCAGCGACATAGGTAAAGGGTGGCACAATGACAGAGTTTGAGGTGGGTGGAAAATACCAGTCCCGGGTAAAGATGGTGGTAGGCAGAGGGAAACGGCAAATTTTGGTGGCATCAGGGGGGGTGGGGGCATCAAATATGGTGAGGGGGTTTTTGAACCCAGACTGACGCCTAACTTTGGTGTAAAAAAATAGGGCCGTTTTCCACGCCTGATTCATTTTGACAAGGCCCTTTCCCTTTTTCCCGTGGACAAGCGGGTTCTCCTTGGGGTCACGAGGGCCCCCGCCGCACAGAACCGCTCTGACCCAAACTAATGGCCGGGCGGGACACTTCTCCACTGCAAACTCGGCAAGTTCGGCCACACATCCATTTTTGGCTGCCCGTACCCAGCGGATCTTCAAACTGAGGTGGAGAAGTCTGTCCAAGTGGGGCAAAAACCCTTTTTGTTCAGGGATTTCTACGGGTCCTGCTGTGCTGCTGGGGGACTGCCCTCCCCCAAACGGGTGAAGGAAGCTGCTCATCAGTGACCCCCAGACTTAGGTTAACTGATGGAGCTGGGTACTGCCCTACCCCCCCCCTTCCCCCCCGCCGCGGCATAACTGGCGCTGAGGAACCCCCCCTCGACCTTCGGGAGGAGGGACGAGCCGAAATAGGCACGCCAACGATTAGGGGATTTCCCTATAATTTGAGTTTGTCTTCCCTCTAAAAGCTGGGAAAAAGGTCCCATTTTGGAACCGGTAGCGGGGTCCAATAGGGGGAGCCAGAAGTCTCCCTTCCGGGATGCTGACTTTTCGGCTGTCACTACCGGGCAAATAAGATGCGGGGGCCATCTGCACAAGGACTCGAGGGGCCCCTCCCTCCTTTTTTCCACTGTAAACGCCACGGTGTTGGGGGGTATTGCCTCGTCTTCCCATCTCCATCCACCTCCTCCCTGCCCCTGCTCCTCCTCTCTTGCACCTGGGTAAAAATCCACTCTTTCCCCAAAAATGTTCTCCCCTTTTTTCCCTCTCCTCCCCCATTTCAGTCCCCACCGATTTATATGGCCCACAGAGTAGTCGCCACGTCCCCAAACCCCCGCCCAGCAGATTTTTCGATCGGGTTCCAGGACATGAAGCGGGGAATGACTTTATTTTTTCCCGTAGCCTGGGCGACTGAAAAAAATAACGTCCCCCTCCCGAATGGCCTCAACAAACGGCGGGTGTCACCCCAAGTGCCACGGGCTGACATCAAAAGTTACACAGGGGAGTCTTCTGTCTGCCGGATCATCAAAAAATCTTAATGCCTTTCTCTGTTCATCATCGGTAAAACAGTGCAGCTGATTAGCGGGTGGAAAAACATCGCATAAAAAGGTGTTTTTGGGGGGGGGCCTTTCTCCGCGCAACTCGGGGAGGGTGTTCCGGCTTTGTACAATGGATAAAGTGCATGCACAATTCCGGGCCCATTTTCAGAATTTTCTGAAGATCGGTGGAAAAGACTTAAAAAAACCCTTTTCACAACCAGATTGAACACGTGGCCATGCAGGGCCATGGACCCACCCTCCTCGTGCAGCACGGACCCATGTTCCCCATTGCTGTCACCAGGGTTCCGATTTGCATTTGGGGCGGGGGGAAACCCACACATCGATTTTTGCTGAAAGACGGGGAGCTTTCCTCCCCTGTGTGCCCTTGGGTTCCCCGGGGAAACCCAGGTGTAAAACGGGGAAACACCGCGTGCCCACACTTTGGGTTGGGGAGCAAAATTGTGGAGTGGGGGTGAGGGGGGAGGGGAGGAGGGGGGACTTTTGGCGCATTTTCGCAGTTTGAAAATGGGGGGAGGAAACCCCCCCATCTCCTGTACAAGTTGTTGGGTGCCGGGGGCGGGAAGCACTTTTCACCCATGGGCCTAAAGGACATGTCTGGCCTGATCGTAGTTACAGCTAGATGTCCGCGCTGCCTGAACCTGGAACAAACCTTAAGCCAGGATGACCCACCTTCTGTTCTACATATTTTGAAGTGTGGTATGCCTTTTTGGAAAAAAAATTTAGGGCTTGGAACTCTCCATCCGGCTCGCACAACCCATTTTTCCTAAGGGTCAGAGTCCACCTTTTTGGAAAGGGAGGGACTGCAAAAACCAACAACTTGGCCCGGGCACGGTCACGCTGCACCTTAGGGATGGTTGGCGCATATGTTGTTTTTGCAATCCCCCCTCGCTAAAACGACTGCGGCCATGAAAAGCGAAGCATGGAGGACCAGCAGATGATGTCAAAAGAGAAACAGCCTTTTCTGCGAGGGGGTGGAGCCCATACTGGCTGCAATGCAGGTGCCACTGGGCGCTGCTGCTGCTGCTGTTGCTGCGGGGGCAGGAGGGGGACCCCCAATCTAGCACGTTTCCCCCCAGGCCTCCGGTGGGGACGCTGCATGTTTGCCCGCGGGGGCCCGGGTGCCAACGTAGCTCCCTGGCCAGCCAAATTTTCTGCCCCACTTTTTCACATATACCCAATTCGGCTCCCTGGTGTCTTAGCAAAACTGCCACACCGCCGAGTATCGGATTTTCCGAACCCCCGCACTGGTGACAAATGCCACCGCTGCCTCGCTGACCCCTTCCCGCTACTTCTTGGGACCTGCGAAAGCGGTTTTTTTACCCCGTGGCCGCTTGGCCCCCGACCTCACCTGCTGCATCCTGCTGACTCACGGCCCCAAACAACCCACTTCTGGCTGCGCTGCTGCCTGACGCGAAAAGCTGCCCTTTTCCCCTGACATATGAAGCCCTTCCCTCACCCGCTCCCAAGGCGTCGGCTACATCATACTATTTGTGTTTCATCGCACGTTTGTCCTCTCACCGGTCTTTTTAGCCGAGGCTGACCTCTCACAAATGCCCCCCCATGCCACCTCCACATCTATATTTTGGCCGCCTACTGCAAGAAGCGGGGGATATTGGCCCCATTTCTTCGCTGCCCCAAATAGCTGCTGACTGCCCCCCTCAAATTGTTCATCCTCCTATTAGTGGCCTGAGCCCGACCACATATAGATCTTGGCGAGGGAACCGTTGGGGGCAGAGGGGCTGAGGACAGGGAGGGCCCCTGACCCCGCTCCCCGGGCCAGCCAACTAAGGTGTGGGCTAGGTTCCCACCGACTCCTTTTGGGTGGGGTTGTAAATGTCATCTGGGGGGGGAAGGATGACCATCAACCAATCAAGAACCCTTGGGGTTGCACAACCACGGCCTCGATGACAGCGGCAGTTGTGGGCCTCACCGAGTGACCCCTGCTGCACGTCCCCTTGTGTGCCCACCTGGGGTTCCAGGAATGTTTTGTGCCCCGTCACTCAAGGTGCAGAGCCTGCCCCCTCTTGTTACATACTGTTTGTTTTTAAAAATTTTAGACACTGTTTGATGTGATATCTGTATATGATAAATTACACCCCGTATTTGACTCCAAAAAGAACCCCTAACAAACTTGGGGGAACCCTTGATATAAATTGCGTCCACAAAGGCCGGAAAAATTTTTTGATTTTTTAAAAAACACGGGTTTTAAATAAAAAAAAACACAAAAAAAGGCTTAATTAACCTTTCGAACATGAATTTAAGGCTACAGGAAAAATGTAAAATTTTTTGCGGGTTGAAAAAAAGACGGGATTTTTTTTTGTCAGATACAGCAAAACAAAAGCTTAATTAACCCCTGGATGTTTTAAAATTTGGGCCCAAAGAATTGAGCCGCCAAAATGGGGAGCTTTGTTTGCGTGTTACAATTTCGTGTTTTTTACGCCACACAAAAAGGGGATACTTTGTAATTAACCCTTTTCTTTTTGAATTAGGCTACAGGAAAAATTATATATTTTGGCGTTGAAAAAGAGGGGTT
Source organism: Phyllomedusa bahiana (assembly GCA_025379985.1). Lineage (NCBI taxonomy): Eukaryota > Metazoa > Chordata > Amphibia > Anura > Hylidae > Phyllomedusa > Phyllomedusa bahiana. The sequence goes on from JAODAL010033512.1 coordinate 18,571, forward strand.
TTTTTTTGTCACACACCCGCAAAACAACGCTTAATTAACCCCTGGGAAATAAAAAATTGCGCAATAGAAATTGAGCCGCACAAAAAAGAAATTTTCCGTGTTTACAATTGCGTGTTTTCCACCCACACAACAAGAAACAGGGTTGTAATTAACCTTTGCTTGGGTGAATTAGGGCACAGAAAAAATTTTTTAAAAAATTTTTTGGCGTTTAAAAAGAGGTTTTTTTTGCAGCACACCCGCAAACAACGCTTTAATTAACCCCCTGGAAGTAAATTGCGCCCCAAAAAATTGAGCCGCAAAAAAATTAGCTTTGTAGGGGTTAAATTGCGGTTTTCTACGCCACCAACAAGAGAACAGTTGTAATTACCTTTGCTTGTGAATTAAGGGTACAGGAAAAATTTTTTATATTTGGGGTTGAAAAGAGGTTTTTTTTTGTCGCACCTAAAAAAACAACGCTTTTAAATTTTAAACCCCCGGGTGTAAATTTCGGCAAAAAGAATTAGCCAAACAAAATAGTAGCTTTTTAGCGTTTTCAATTTGTGTTTTCTACCCACACAACAAAAGAACAGTTGTAATAACCTTTTGCTTGTGAATTAGCTACGGAAAAAATTTTTTAAAATTTTGCGTTGAAAAAGACGGTTTATTTTTGTCAGCACACCAGCAAAACAACGCTTTTTTAACCCCTGGATGTAAAAATTCGCAAAAGAATTTGGCCCACAAAATAGTTTTTTTTGTACGTTTACAATTGCTTTTTCTACGCCACACAAAAAGGAACATTTAATTAACCTTTGCTTTAAATTGGCTTCAGGAAAAATGTATATATTTTTTGGGGTTGAAAAAGACGGTTTTATTTTTGCACACACCAGCAAAACAACGCTTTAAATTTAAACCCCGGGGTGAAATTGCGCCAAAGAATTGAGCCCCACAAAAAGTAGCTTTGTAGCGGTTACAATTGGTGTTTTTCTACGCCACACAACAAGAATACGTTGTAATTAACCTTTGCTTGTGAAATTTGGCTACGAAAAAATTTTTATTTTTTTTGGCGTTGAAAAAAAATGGTTTCTTGGGGGCAGACCCCAGCAAAACAACCGCTTAAATTTTTAAACCCCCCGGGTGTAAATTGGCAAAAGAATTGAGGAACCAAAAAAGAAATGGTTTTGTAAAAGTAAAAACCTGTTTTTTTAAATAATAAAAACAGGGAAATGGCTTTGATCCCACTTGGGGTATTTAAAAGTATAGGGACTGCAGTGGGCCACACTGATTTCAATCCAATACCCCCAAAAAAAAATCAAAATAAAAATTAAGAGAACAGTCTCTGAGACAAACGAAACCCACAGAAATCGCTATATAAAAATCAATTTTTCAGTAAGAGCTACAGCCCTTGGGGACACCTTCCCTGATCAGTACAGTGAGAACGAGGCCCCACGTCGCCCCGGGACTTATATTGTGCGGTGAGTCACAGAATCCCCCCGGTCTCTGATTGGCTTTATCTTGACATGCATGCACTATGCCCTTCTTTCTCCGGAGTGCTTTTCCCCATGTGCCCCATGTGCTCGCAGCCATTTTATCAATCAAAAAGCACACTTTGTTCACCCAAGTACCCCAAAGTTCGACTTCATTCCGAACCCAAGTTTCCTAAATTCTAAAAAGAATTCCAAATCGTAGAATCAATTCGCCCCCTCAACTATTTAAATTCAGTTTCACATATAAAATATATTAAAAACATTATCCAAAAGAAGAAGGGAAATAAGATAAGGGGGAAATTTTTGGGGCAAAATCATATTCACTACAAGTAAAATTTTTAAATTTAAAGGATTCATTTAAAACCCCTTAGGTGCTATTGTATCCCTTGTAGAGATCCAATATTTTCTCTCTGCAAAATTTTTTTTATTTTTTGTTGATGGGGGGTCTTATTTGGATTTGTTCCCAAAACGCCCAACAAGGTCGCATACATTTTTGATGCTGTTTATCAAAATGTTAGTACCGTTGTTTCTAAAAATTTCCTATCTCTTGTTTTTTGGGTTTTTTTAAAATTATTGTAGGCGGATTTGGTTCTCCTTTGTATTTGAAGGGGGGCTGGCGGCCTATTAGTATTTGCTGCACGCCCTTTGCATATAATCCATGCTGCAGTGCAGCTAAAAAATCCTTTTATGGGAAATTTTTTAACCTTGATGTGGGTTTGGATAGTGGAAAACTTTTTTAATGGGAGAGCAATTGGTACAAATAGACATGGATGTGTCCATTAACTCAGTTGTAGACATTGTTTTTTTTGTAACTTGTGGAGGGCAATATCTGAATGCACTAGGTTTTACCCCAAAAAGTTTTACCACGTTTAAAAATAAAACGTGGTTTTTTCCCCAAATGGTGGCCAAATTGGGATCATTTTTTTAGCAAATCCAGTGTCGATTGATAGCACTTTTAAAATTATTTTGAGTTTTAACAAATGAGATTGGGAATTAAATCAAGCGTTGTTTCTGTACGGTTTACTTGTAGAAATTCTTCCCCATTTTAGTTGTATTCCAAACCCAATTGTATAAGTTTTTTATTTCTATGTATCCACGTTTTGAAATTTTTCTTTTCAATTCCGCATTTTTTGGCAAAACTTTCTAAGTTGGAAATAGCGACGACCCCTTTTATTTTGACTTTTAGGAAAACCCTAAAATGTCTGTGGGGCGGGAACTCGATCGATGTAAGATTTATTACTTCGTGTCCCTGTGTGCAATGCATTAGGTGTATTTTAAAGATCGTTTCCCCCTATGGGGAAGGGCCCCAGGGGGATCAATTTAAAGGGGAAAATATAAAATAAATTAAATAAATAAAAAAAGTTTTAAAGTGTAAAAAAAAAAAAAAATATTGAAAGTTTAAATCACCCCCCTTTCGCCATTTTACCAAATAAAAAAATAAAAAAATTGACATATTTGGTATCACCGGGTCCCAAAAATTATCGTAAAATATAAAACTTTTTTTCCCCTACCTGAACACCGTAAAAAAAAAAAATTCCCCAAAAGCCAAAATTGCGTTTTTTGGTCATTTCACGTCCCTAAAAAAATTTGGATTAAAAGTGATAAAAAAGTTGCTGCATTCCCAAATCTAGAAAAAAATGTACACTTAGCCGCAAAAAAAGCCTCCTCCCGACCCCTAGGTGTTAAACAAAAAAGTTATTGGTCCACAAAATGGCGCCGCGGCACAAATTTCTAAAATAAAAAATGTTTTGGGTTTTTTTTTCAAATAAACCCAAAAACAAAAAAACCCCCCATTTGGGTATTGGGTGGATCGTATCAAACCCGTAGAAAACAAATAACAATTTTTTACCGAAAAATTGAAACCCGTAAAAGCAAAAAAACTCGCAAAATGGGGCAAGTACTTTTTTTTTTCCAATTTGCCCACTTTTGGGAATTTTTTTTTGCGGTTTTCCAGTAATTTTTATACATGAATACTCCATAGAAAATGCATCTCGTCCCCCAAAATAAAAGCCCATGTGTCTATGAGGTGGGAAAAAAAAAAAAAAAGTTTGGCTCCCCGGGAAAGGGGGGGAGGGAAAAACAAATGTGTCAACAACAAAAAAACTCAAGGTCCTTAAGGGGTTAAAGGAGGCTCTAGGTTCTAGTGTCCTGTTGGATGCATCTAGACTGGATACAATAAGAAATGCGGTTTGGCAAGATTTTATATGACATCATGTGACACATTTGCCTACAGATGTTGCAGCTGGGCCTGTAGATCTTACACATTCATAGGTTGCCAAAGCTGGTCTCCCAGCTGGTCCCATTAATGACTGATTGGTGATAAATTTGGCTACTAGGCAGGCCAAGGGGAAATTTTCAATTTTGGTGGAGCAATCCGGGAAACCCCCTTTCTTTGTTTTGGGGAGTATATCATATGAAATATGCCGTAAAATGGAGAGGCAACACAGGTTTATCACACCAGCAGTTGGGGCAGTATGCCACTCCACAGCAAAGGCAGCATGAATGCACTCACAGTAAGGCTTCTATACTTGAACCTGGAAATATTCATAGACAAGATGTGTAGTGAAGGTGCTACCTCTGTCGATTTTACCCAAAAAAACATAGGAGTTTTCCCTGATTCATGAATTAAATGATCCTCTTTACAGGTAAGTCCTAGCGGGAAGTGACTTCCCGCAAATGGATGTTTACATATGTCCTGGGCATCGTGCGGGCTTTCAAGTGGGGCCTCCAAAAATTTCAACTGGATCATCCCATATATTACAGTTTGGGGCCCAATCCCGCATTCCCCCTGCCGGCTAGTTGATTAACCCCTGAACTGCTGGGATCAATTGCGATTGTGGCAGCTAAGAGAAAGACAGAGGAAGGGAGCTCTCTCCATCCCCATCGGAAAAGCCATGACACGATCGCGGGCTCCGATGGTTTCCCTGACAGTGTGTAGTTTCTTAGATGGAGTAATTTATTGGGGTATTTAACATACAGGCCCCTCAAAGTCACGTCAGAACTGGACTGGTCCCTAAAAAATTGTCGCAAATTTTATTGAAAAAGTGAAAAATTACTACTAAATTTCTAAGCCCCCAATGTCATAAAAAAATAAAACGACATGTTGAAAAAATTAAGCCAACCTCCAGTAGGTATATGGTAGATGCCAGTTATAAACTATTTTGTGTGGAAGAACTATCGGTTTTCATGCAGACATTTTTGAATTTTAAAAAATGACATTTTTCCAAATTTTCATATTTTTCACAAATAAGTATTGTATGGACCAAAATTTCTTACTAACTTAAAGCACAATGTGTCATGAGAAAACAAACTCTGAATCACATGGATAGGTAAAATTATTAAAAAAATATTTTCACATAAAGTGACACATCTCAGATTTAAAAAATGGGGCTCTGTCAGGGAGGTCAAAATTGGCTGCAGCGGTAAGGGGTTAATGCCCTTACAAAAACCACTTCCTTCAATACCTCCTAACAGCTTGGATACAAAGGAATAGATGGTGGCTTTTCATCAAAACAACTATGCAGTCCAAAAATGGTCCCCTACTTAAAGTTGTCACTGGCAAAATGTCTTCATTACAGCTCCCATGTTTCTCATCAAAAGGTACACAGCTTCAAAAAGCTCTAGGAGTCTTTTCACAAGCAGTTGGGAGTACTTTTACACTTCTGTGACGCTCCCCCCTCAATCATTTCCATAGCTGCCTGAGACATACGTCATGCCGAGTTTCTATACCAACATCTAGGTGTGGTATTTGTTTCTGGTGAGTGGTATGTAAATAAATGACAAAATATCAATTACTGTATTTGTTAATCTCATATCGTCTTCACTGGTGCAATATAAAATGTATAGGTAGTATGCTGATGAAGAAAAATTCCTTGAGAAACATTGTTTGCAATTGTATGCAAATAAAGGATTATGCAGACAAAAAGACCAAGCAAGCTAAACAACTGCAAATGGGTGACCGTTTACTGTATCAAAGTTTCATTATGCAAGGAATCATTAGGGATAAAGGTAGAATTATGGTCAATATATAAAACTGTTTAGGTTACTATGGGCAAAAAGTGAGTTAGACATAAAGTTTCAACATGGGCCCTATTGTGCAATTCACATTAAAGTGGAAAAGTAGTTTTACAATTTCAGATGTGACTGTTATGGAGAGTTAAAATATTTTCTGAAATAATATGCAGGGTCTGAATGCTAGACATCATTATCTGTGTAGGAGCAAATGGGGAGCAGCCACAACACAGGGTTAATTCCTAGGACACAGACGCCAGAGATCCTCCTTCCCCTCCTTTCCCCACAGAAGATTTTGTGCGGGAGGGGCTCTTTGCTCCGTGTTTTCAAAGGTGATGATCATTAGACCTGAAAAACCGTAAAGATAAGGTCAACAGTTCGGGCTGTATAGAGATTTGAGAAGCTGAGTTAGTAAACTAACAGGGTAGCTCAAAAACGTAGGACTTTTTTAATAACAAATTTTTGCAAAGCTGCTTGTTTTTTTTAAAAATCTTTTTAAATTAAAACCCAATCATTGTAGCGAGACAACCCCTTTAAAGTTTGTCAACTGGGCAAAATGTCTTCAATTTGCAGTCCATAGTTTCTCATCAAAAGGTACACTACTCAAAAAGCCTCTAGGAGTCTTTTCACAAGGCAGTGGGGAAGTACTTTTACACCTTCTTGTGACAAGACCCCACCTGCAATCATTTCCATAGCTGCCTGAGACATTACTCCTTGCCGAGTTTTATATCCAACATCTAGGTGTGTTATTTGTTTCTCAATGAGTGTATGTAAATAAATGACAAATTATATACATTTACTGTATTTGTTAATCTCATATCGTTCTTCACTTGTGCAATATAAAATGTATATGTATAATGACTGATGAAGAAAAATTCCTTGAGAAAACATTGTTTGCTATTGTATGCAAATAAATGGATTACTGCAGACAAAAAAGACCAAGCAAGCTAAACAACTGCAAATGGGTGAACCGTTTTACTGGTATCAATTAGTTTTATTATGAAGGAATTATTAGGGAATAAAGGTAGGAATTATGGGCCACATATATGAAAACTGTTTAGGTTACTATGGGCAAAAAAGTGAGTTTTAGACCTAAACAGTTTTCATACATGTGGCCCTATGTGTGCACATTTCACATCTACAAGTGGAAAAGGTGTTTTTTTACAATTTCAGTGTGACTGTTATGGAGGTTAAAAATATTTTCTGGAAATAATAACTGTAGATCTGAATTTAGCATAGACCATCCATTTGTGATTGCTAGGGGGTCTAACTATTGGGACCCCACCAATTAGAAGAATGAAGGGGCCACCATGATTTTTGAACCTCTATCTGGATATGCCCTATTTACTCATTCTGATATTACCAGAGGATGGATCTTCATAATCACATATTGATGTCCTAGCCTTAGTTCTAGATAAAGCAAATAATTAAGCATTAAAGAGGTTATCTCACCATGCAGTTTCACAGAGCCACAGCCAGCTTTAGACTCACACTTCCTGGTCAGACTGTGGGCAGGCCTATAGCAGTGATTGACATATCAGTTTTGCTGTTCCTATCTATTCCTGTTACACTGAAATGACTACAGGAAAATTATAAAGTATCGTAGACAAGGCTACAGAGCTACAAAGAGTGAAAGCTTCTCATTTAGTTAAGGAAACAAAGTCCATTGCTAGAGATAAGACTCGGCAGGGAATGATGCACCATGGTCGAACTGACTGACTTGGAGCAATGAGAGATAAGAAAGAGCAGGGAGGGGTAGGGAGAAGTAACCAGTGAAACTTGGGTGCTCTGAGAGGAAATAAAATCTTCTTTATCTCCTTACCAAAGCAAAATCAAGAAAGCAATGTACTTAGCAATATTCTTCATTTACCTTCCCCTGCATATTAAAGCTAATCATTGTTGTGAGAAAACCTCTTTAATTTCTAGAACAGTGATCAAACTGTAGAGCCCTATTTAAGGTAAGGATTGTAAAGAGTCACATTAGCATTTTTATTAGCCTGTAAGGGAATACAAAAGTATATATTTGTGTTAGTGTGTGAATTTATGGACAGGTTGCAATGGGATACTGCAGAGGGAGGTAGTCCAGGTATGGCAAGGAAGAGGTTAAGGGCTGAGTTAGCAGGCAGATTGTTATGAGTCTGTATAGACTAGAGAGAATGAGAGTCAGACGGCCCATCAGGGAGCTGTGCAGGAGGAGTTATCCCACAGTGAAGGGGGCAGCCTGTCAGCTCGAGGGAAGCTGCTGTGAGTGAGAGAAAAGGATTGCAGCCATGAGAGGAGGAAGACTCTTGTGGTTCTCAAGTCCAGGGTTCAGCATGATGTTGAACATGTCAATAGTTCTAAGTTGAAAGTAGAAAAAACTTGTTTGTTATATTGCATCATGGAACTCACAATTGTGCAGAGTCAAACTGACTGTCTCCTCCCTCTTCTGCACAAGGTGACCCTGCTACAACATCACCACTTTCTGCCTCTAGGAAGTACTTGGTGTACTTTTGCTTTTTTCTGGTACCACTTCTGTATATGATCTGACCAATATCTGAATAATGTACATGGCAAGATGACCGATGTTGTTTTTTTTTTTTACTGGGGTGGGGGCGGGGGGGTATTTTTGTACATGAGACACTGGCTTAATCTAAAGTCTTATATTCTTGCAGGTTGCTCAAGAAAGACCTTACTACTATTAGGTTCTGCTTTTATCTGTTTCTATTTGTTCAGGTCTGAGTACCTTGATGTTGATGTCGGCACACTGGTTTGTTCTTTCCTTATGTACTGCTTATCTTTTTTTTCTCTCAATAAAGTACTCTTTGAATATGAAAGTAGAAAAAATGGGGAGGCCAAGGAAAGGTCCCCACTCTTAAATTCAGGCCGTGTTCGGGAGAAGACACCAACCCGGGGAGCAGCAAAGAAGATACAGCAGGAGGCCCTTGAAAGAGTAGGTCTGAAGGTTGGTCCTGGGAGACTAAAGTGATCTGGCTAGAGTTTCCTTGGGAGTCAAGCTCCATTGCCAGTGAGGAGAACCACTGAGAAAGACTACTGGCAAGGGTGGGCAATGCAGTGAGGTGGACAGAGGGAGAGCCCCTCGTGGAACGGCAGGGGTGTGCTGTGAGGTGTGAGACTGCTCCTCATGACACATGAAAACTGTACAGAGACAAAACCGTTTTGATTAAGTAAAAGCCTTGCTAACCCCAGACATTACATATTGTTTCAAGTTCTTTATCGCCAATGCACCACAAGTCCCACACAACACCTCTCTCAATAATAAAATAAGAACTTTTAAGGGTGGTTTTCAAGGGCAACGGACCATCGCAGTTGGCTTCCTGCTATTGCCACCCTGTTAACAAGCCCAAACAGTACAAAAAATAGTGGGCCTCATTAATGAAAACTGTCTAACAGTAAGACGGTCCTTGATGTCCACAGCAAGCAATCAGAGCTCATAGCAACCAATCAGAGGCCAGTTTTCTTTGCAATTTTTTAGACTGCTTTGGTAAGATAAAAGCTGAGCTCTGATTGGTGGCTATGGGCAACAAGGACAGTCACTGTTAGACAGTTTTCATAAATGAGGCCCATTGTGTTGTTTTATCAATGGAAACTATCAAAGAACCTATTCTGGTGGATTCATGAGGGGAGTGACATAAGTATAGCTATAATAACTGCCATGGGGTTATAACAAGGTGATGCTGTGTGTCCTCTTGCCCAGTAAATGGTGCCAGAACACAGAAGGTGAAGAGCTGTGGCTGGCAAAGGAACCTACCATAGAGAAGGCAGTTGGAGAGGCAGAGAGACAGGAAAGGAAGAGGGAGGTGTTTGAGATCAGACAGAGGAGAGAGAGGAAGCAGAAGGGAGGTTGGTGTGGCATGTCAACCATTTTCAGAGGGTACCTTGTGTGGCCTATACTGTTAAGCAAGAGAAGGGGTTGTTTAGTGCCCCTTCACAGACATCAAGAACGAGAGTTACCTGTGAGGTCTCAGGGCAGGTGTGGATGGGGAGGGAGTATCCCTTCCCGCAGGCGTGCTGCAGAAAAGAGACTGCTACACCATACAAAGACTGGACCATTGTACTGGCATATGAGTTACCCTAATACATTTATGGAAGGAATGATTGGAAGGGTCTCCTCGACTGTGTAATATCACCCCACATCTGAAAACAGAATTGACGCTTAGGAGGAGAAGCCTGAAAACAGTCATGCTGCAACCACCGTGCCAAAGAGTGAGCTTGGAGCAGATTCTGGGTTTTCTCGAGGATGTGTATGGGGGTGTGTCTTCCGAGGTAGTATTAATAAAGAAATTCTTTGCCTGTTGTCAGAAAGAGAATGAGTTGTCACCTCGGTATGCAAACAGCCTTTAAGAGCTTAAAACTGCTTTGCAAAAGAAAGAAGAAACTGGCACTACATCCTTCGTCAATACGGAACTTCTTATGTGAGATCAGTTTTTACTGGGCTTCAAAAGTCAGTCACTGTAAAGGATTTTAAAAGAGTGTGATAACCTGGATCTCCGTTTAACCTTCCACCAAGTGCTAAAGGAGACAATCATGTTGGAAAAGGAGGTGGAAGCAATCTCTGTTATGCTGCCAGTCAAGGTGGCACCGATGCGAGAGAGCATGTTGGAGTTAAGAATGAATTCCCTTGAGGAAACACCAAGGGAGGTTCAAGGGACATTATCGACTTAAGGTGGTAGGCTGACATACCATGCCCAGGGGAGTGCTAGGGATAGATTCACCCGAGGATGGGAACCTACATGAATGAGAGATAATAGATTGAGGTGTTGGAAGTGTGATGAAGTTTGGCACGTGATCAAGAACTGTCCCTGATGGGGTAGTGGCTCTAACACAGGGGAATTTAAACTAGCTCCTCCTGCGGTTGTGGGGAGACCCACAGGATTAAATATCAAGTTGTGCCACTTGCTAGAGGCTAAGGACTTAGTTGGAAAGAGTCCAGTGGTCAAAGCTAAGTTTAATGGGATGGAATTGGCCTGTTTAGTAGATATAGGCTCGTAGGTTACCACAACTACTAGGATGGAGTTTGAAAGACACTTTCCAACTACTTTATTTAAAGATAGCGCATCCTGAGTGAGTTTAAAAGCTGCCAATAACCTTCTGATACAGACTTTAGGGGTCATGCAAGCTGAGATCTTGGGACAGATGTGAAAGGAAAAGACATGATGATGATATAGAATACTATGGACTCACAAGGACTAGTGATTCTAGGTATGAATGTGCTACAAGTCCTTGATGGACTGATGGCTCCTAAGTTGAGGCCAGAGCACTGGAGCCATATCCCTGATGATGGTCCACCACACCAGGCTCTGCAGTAGGCTTTTCGACAGTGCCAGATAAAAGCCAAGATGGAAGGGGTCACCGGGTGGCTACGAAGTGTTAAAGTACCCTGTTCCCAAACATTAAGTGTGCAGGCAAGACACGAGTTGCTGATCTCACTACCCATAGGTACAAATAGGAAACTATAGGGTATTAGGCTATGTTCACACGGCTTATTTCGGGGCGTAATTACGGATGTATTTACGTCCGCAAACACGTCCTGAAATACGTTTCAAATACGTGTCAAAAAGTGTGGCGCGTATTTCGCATCGTAAATACAATCTCCATTCTTTACTATGGGGATTTACGTTTCGAAATACGCCTCAATAAGTGACAGGGGACTTAATTTTACGATCGTATTTACGGACGTATTTACGCCCGCAAATACGTTGTGAAAATACGCCTCGTGTGAACGACGAGACGTATTTTACATTGGAATCAATGCTAATCTAATTGTTCAATATTTGAAACGTATTTCAGGACGTATTTGCGGACGTAAATACGTCCGTAAATACGCCCCGAAATAAGCCGTGTGAACATAGCCTTACAGAAGTGGTGGAACCTGTTTTCCAGATGGAAGGAGCAGCAGTGGGGTGCACCCTTTTTGATGTGTGGAATGGCGGAGTTCTGGTTCGGGTCATGAACAGGAATGACCACATAGTGACTCTGCCTCCTCGAGAACATATGGTAGAACTATACCCAGTACAGGAAGTACAGACCTTCCTGAGATGTGGAGGTGACCGAGACAGAAGCGGGAGTAGTGACCCTGTGTCAGGTGAGGGTAGATAGCACCCTCTCCTCAGTTTAGAGAGTCATGATCGAAGTGTGCACAGAAGGGACTAAGTTAACTATGAATAAAAAGGCCAAATTGTCTTCGCTTCTGGCAGCCCATATGGGGGCTTTCTCCTCTCACGAAGCGGACTTTGGCCTTACTCAGACTTCAGAGCAACAGATTCCGCCTGGGGACGGCTATCCAATTTGGCAGCATAATCGTCCGATTCCTACAGCCCTATTTCAAGTGGTTAAGAATATGCTAAAGCAAATGCAGGAGCAACAGTTGATTCAAACCAGAAACAGTCCCTGGGCCTCTCTAATTGTGTTAGTAAAAAAGACGGGACTCTCCAGTTCTGCGTGGATTATAGGCATTTTAACGCTTGTAAGGCAAGAAATGCTTACCCATTATCCCATATCAAAGACTCAGTGGTGGCTCTGGGCGTGCTCAATATTTCTGTACGCTGATCTGGCTACCGGTTACTGGCAGGCGCCTATTACTGAGAAAGACCAAGAGAAGACAACCTTCGTTACCTCCCTTGTGCTCTTTGAATTCCTATGCATGCCTTTTGGTCTAAATAATGCACCAGCCACATTTCAGAGACTGATGGAGCTGTGCCTGGGGGATTTGAATTACAAGTGCCTACACATTTACCTGGGTGATATAATTATTTTCTTACTCTCGTTCATGGAACACCTAGAGCAGCTTGATCGAGTGTTAACATGGTTGGAGTCACATGGTTTGAAATTGAAACCCCCCAAATGTCATTTGTTCAGGGAAAGTATAGAGTACCTAGGCTATGTAGTCCCCAAAGTTCAAATCATCAATGCCAAAATTCAGACAGTGCAGCAGTGGCCCACCCCTCATACTGCCAATGAATGGAGGTCCTTCCTGGGCTTGTGTGGTACTACAGACGTTTCATGAGAGACTTTAGCAAGATTGCTGCCCCCTTATATTCTCTTCTTCAGGGAGTGACCCCAGAAGAGGGTGAGCGAAGAGTGCTTCCGTGGAATGAGAATGCTGAGAGCGACATGTATGAGTGGGGCTGTGCCAGTTTTCTGATGTACTTTAAGCCAAAAAGAATGTATGAAAAGGTGCACTCCAACATTTGGTGTGATAAGTGCCTTTGTAATGCGCCAAAGACACTTTTTAATGCGCCGTAGATTTGGGGGCATGTCGCACCACATTCGTAGGATTAGACACATTTATGATTCTTTGAAGCCAAACCTAGGCGCATTACTGTTAGAACAGCCAGACCAAGTTAAAGGTGGTCTGCCTGAGCCGGAGTTGTTGTAGTGGCACTACACTGCACCTGTATGTATGAACTGCAGAAGAACAGGTTCATACATTCTGGCATATTCTACACTACCTTAAGGTGATTTACAAGTGGCCTGTCAGTACCTGGATTCATACATGTCGCCCTGAATGCTTCTTAGAATTGAAGAGACTATTAACTAGTGCTCCAATTTTAGCTTACGCAGACTTTAGTTTGTGTTACAGACCAATGGGAATCTGAAAGAGTTGGGAGCCATGTTAACCCAAATGCAGAATGGCCAAAAGAGAATCATTGTGTCAGGGACCGGTCAGGGACACACACCAAGACACAGACAAGTGAGGCTCTGACACTGGTCCCAGCCCCTGTCCCTGCCTTTTGGGGAACTCGACTCCTTAATAGGCCAGCCCTAACCAGAAGACTGATGGCTGCACTAATCAAAGTGCAACACAGACAAGGACAAACAAACAGAACAAATACACATAGTCAGGCGGTCCAAAGTCGGTAACAGAACTGGCAGCGAAGTACAAAAATGTGAGGCAAGAGATAAACGGAGTCCAAGCAAAAAGGTCAGGTAACAGCCGGGAGATGCGTTACAGATACAGGAGGTAGAAGATTAGTCAGAAGCGAAGCCAAAGGTCAGGTAACATTAAAGAGCAGCAGGCAAAATAACTGGCGAACTACAGGGAGCAAAACCTATAGCAGGCATAGAGGGAAGGAAGCAGAGACCTTATATAGGAACAGAAGACAGGTAGAACCGAGGCAATAGGCAGAAGAAACAAAAGACCGGATAGGAGAGAAAAGCTGTCACTCAAGAAAGAATAAAGTTAACTAGGAGTGTGCTGGAAGATTCCTGGACGTGGGCGTTGGCCAGGAATCATTCATCACCCAGCACAGAATAACCCCAGTTCACACTGGTAATAAGAAACGCAGCATTAGGTAAAAAAACCATGGTTTACGTCGTACCGGCCGTGGCCGGCGACCAGACCCAAAAGCCGGGAGGGTGTCAGGCACAATCATAGAAACCTCTAAAGAAGCCTTTATGCTATCATACATGAAAAAAACTTTGAGATTCTTAGTTCACATGTTTTGATCAAAAAATATTTAAGCCACCCCCGGCTTACAATGACACATTGCTTATGCCATTTGGACCGTGAAAGATGATGAGAAGTATCCGGATAACTACAGTTCCTTTAAGCTGGAATTGCTGGCGGTAGTTTTGACCATAACAGATAAATTTGCTAATATCTTGACTGGTGCATCTTTCACACTAGTGACCAACAACAACCCGCTTGTACATCTGTGAACCGCCAAGTTGGTGGCTTTGGAACAGCGGTGGATGGCCCGGCTCAGCATGTATAACTTCAAAACACAGTATCGTCCAGGACCAGAGAATGTCAATGTGGATGCATGGCCTAGTAATCCCGTCGAGAGACCTATCGGCGTCACAGATGAAGAGCGGGAGGGAGACCCCTAATTTAGTCGACCAAGGTTAATTCAGAGGTCTGCAGTTGTTGTGGACGCAGAAGTTGAAGTTTGGACTGGAGGGATAGTAGAAGACTGGAGAAGTCGGCAGGGGGACGACCCTCAGATACGAAGAGTATGGGGCTAGCTCCAGATTTGTTGATGTCCAATGTCTGAGGAGCGGAATGTCCTTTCACCAGATGGGAAGAAACTCTGACAGCAGAGAGAATGACTGGTTGTCCGAGACGGGATACTCTATAGGTGGGAGCAACTGTCTTAAGAAATTGACACTATCTGGCAGGTAGTAGTACTATTCAAAGAGCTAAAGAGCATAATACAGTGGATGCACGAAAAGAAAGAACACTTCGGCCCTGCCAAGACCTTTGAGGAGCTCCAGAGATATTATTTCCATCCCAGCATGAGGAAACTGACCGAAGGAGTGTGTAACAGATTCCGGAAATGTGGACTAGCACGACCCATGGAACAGCAGGCGGCGGTGAGGAGCATCCAGTCATTTTATCCACTACAGTTAGTCAGGATGAACTACCTAACTGTGGAAGATTCCGCGCAGAAGTCCCCGCAATTTGGTGGTGAATCAAAGATTGAGAGAGCTTCCCTTGCAAATGGGATAATGGCTGATGATGAAGAACAAGGCTGCCTGGAGAATGGGAAAACTATATTGGCAGTGGGAACCACAGGCTAACTAATTAATCCACCAATCCTAATGTACCGGTCTTCAAATTAAGGCCCGACGGAGAACTGCGGCCTACTAGGATGGTGCAATGAAATTATTGAGACCATGTGACTTTGTGGCCAAAGCTCCTGTCACCAGAGAAAGTATCCCATCCACCTCAAGTACACCAACTGTCGACGAGGAGTGGTGGCTTCCTCTAGCGAATAACTCACCGCGCTAGAACCAAGGTCAAGTGTGCCTCAGGCGGAGTCAGAAGAAGGACCAGGAGATCCTACAGAAGAGGAACCCATTCAGCTATGACACTCCTAACATCCCCACTTTGGCAGTATGCCAGCTCAATTAGAAGATTATGTGGTGCAAACCTGGGTTACCGGGACAGAAACCTTTCAGCCCTGGGGATGAGGTGTAACAAAGGGCTGCTGTGTGTCCTCTTGCCCAGTAGATGGCACCAGAACACAGAAGGTGAAGAGCTGTGACTGGCAAAGGACTCTACCAGAGAGAAGGCCGTTGGAGAGGCAGTGACAGGAAGGGAAGAGGGAGGTGATTGAGATCAGAGAGAGGAGAGAGAGAAAGCAGAAGGAAGATTGGTGTGGCGTGTCCCTATTTTGAGAGAGTAACTTGTGTGGCCTGCCCTGTTATGCAAGAGAAGGGGTTGTTTAATGAGTACAAGTAGGAGAGTTACCTGTAAGGTCTCAGTGCAGGCATGCTGCCGAAGAGAGATCCTTACACCAAATAAGGACTGAACTATTGTACTGGCATATAAGTTACCCAAATACATTTATGCGATTGTTACCCTCTTCATTTGTTCTCTTGTACTGAATATACAATAAAGAAGAGTTAAAAAAGAGACTCTGTTTGTTCAACGACCACGATTTTACAGGGTCCTGAGATTAAAAGGGCCCAAATAGGTACAACAACATTGATTCTTTTGTGGCAAATAATATGGGGGTTTGGTTTGTTGTATTCTGTGGGTTCTATGGTGCTATTATACACACTTTATTATTGCTACTCATGCTGCTACTTCAGTACCCTTTTGATTCATCCGAGGCTGATGGTTGCTCTGTATCTGCATACCCAGCAGTTTCCCATCAAACAATGGTGAGAAAGACGGAGATCTTTAACCTCATAGAACTCTGTTATGGAGTAGTGTTGTGCTTTGGATTTGGCTTAAAGTCAAAATTTTTGGTCTAAATCAGCAAAAAATTGTCTCTAATAGTAACTCTAAACCCTCACTTGGGGTAAGGGGGTTTAGGCCGTTTTAGGGTTAACTTGCCTCTCTATAGCGCTTCTGGGTCTGATAGTTAGATTGGAGCAGAAGTGACATTATAGCGACGGAGCTCGTGGACCTAGTGGAGCAGCAGAAAGGTATGTGAACCCTAAATGCCTGAAAAACCTAACCCCAATTTACAGTTAGGGTTACAGTTAGGCTTAGGAACAGAGTGCCAAATTCAGGTTTTTAAAGTCCTGGATTCAATATTTTTTCCAGGTTTAATCCAGTGTTAAACTGTACAGGAACAGATTCATATAACACTGTTAAGGAGACTGTACTGATATAAAGTGTGGTTTTGGAGTTTGCACTGTTGCATGGGGCTCCTGGGTTTGGAAACGAACAGGGCCAATATTTGCATGTGTGTATTTTGTCTTGACTTCTTGAGGTTATTTAGGATATAATACAGTAGATTTGATAGACATACTGGCAATATCATTTTAGTAATCCTCACTGCTTTGACTTACAATATTATCTACAGTTTCATTGAGGTCAGATACTATTACATTGTTATCATTATCATGGATCTGGAATTAAACAGATCAGCTGTGATGGGTCACACGGGGGAGTTAGTTACAGGCCATTCTCTATCAAGCGATATGTCTCTGGGAAATGCTATGAGACAAGATGGTCTCTAATGAATTTACTTTGGGAAAAATAGGCAATCATTCATATGATAATAGATTAACTCTGCTTTCCTGGATTCTCATGTGGGCTGCCAAGCGTATGTATTTTACAGTCTGCTTCCAGTAGATATTCTGCTGCTCTTGTTAACTCATGATGGTATCTTAAGTGGTAAATGTTGCTTGGGCCAGAGCTGTGTTATCCATTTGGGCACACTAAGCAAACGTCCTGGGGCCCCAATGAGCATTGAGGCCCCAGGCAGAGGTATAGTGATAATATTTGTGTCACGTATAGAGTTGTTAATGCCATAATACTGTTAACATCATTTAGAGGTTTCATACATAGAAAATTGTCTTCTAGCTATCTGTATGTATTAATATCAAATATTTCATATAAATATATCTGGTATCTCCACACAGTAACAAACCAGCAGTTCTGCAGACACCAAGAGACAGATAAACCTTGAATATATTGTTAATTTTAAAGAGCATTGCTACTGCTTAAAGTATATATGTAAAGTTTGTGGCTTTTGATGCAGATTTTCAAGGGCCAAAAATGTGAGGGCCCATCCACTAGCAGCAACATGGTCTCAGTTCAGATAGGGACCTACTCTAAACAAACCTCCTTTCCAGGCCTCCATACTTTCAGGACAAACGGGTCCCAGCTTTATTCTTTTCTGCCACTATTTTGGCACTGGTCACATGTAAAATACTTGGCATGTTTGGCTGCGCTTGGGGTGGTTAGAAGCATGGCCTGTTGAGGTGTTATATTTGGGGGAAGTTTGCAGTTTTTCCCAGTGTGATGCCATGTATTTGGTTTGCCCAGAGACACATAGGGCAACATGTATGATTTTTGTCGCCCAGGCGAAATTTTTTTGCAGGCATTAGTAGTGTAGAATGCGCCTGAATCTATGAACCTGTTCTACTACGGGTCATAGATTTAGCACTTTATAGCTACAAAGTGACAATTCTGGCTCTGGTAAACCACTTTTAAAGTGATGTACAGTACCTGTTCCAGCAGTAATGCACCTGGATTTGCCGTCCTAAAGCTATAAATGTGTAGTGCGACACACCTCGAGCACGACCCTCGAAATCAGGCACATTACAAAGTGTTGCGGGAACTCTGTAATGCGCCTAATATCGGAGTGCGGCCATTTTACAAGTACAGCAAATGGGCTGAAAAGACGCCAGACTTCTGCCGCAGCCCCGTTCGTACATGTCATCCATAATTCTGTTAAGATAGCCCTGAATGTGGTCCAGCAGTAAATTATTCTGTGGGCCCATCTTTCAAAAATATTCTACTGTATCTGGTTCTGTCAATGCACATCAGGCCATACTATCACCAAGGACTGATAACCTGATTGTGAAATGCCTAAAAACATAATAAACCCCAGCCACAAGTGATCTTCTCCTACATTGTCAGTTCCAGAATCCCTATGTTAAACTCCATGAGCTATGTTATGGTTAGAGGTCTGTTTTTCTGTTAGGACCTGGGTCAAGACGGGGGTCCACTTGAGGGCCAGTCCAACCCTAAATATCCATAGTCTGTTCCTCAAAAATAATGCCTAAGTAAGGAAACTTATTAAAGTCATGAGCATAAGGAATTACAAAAGCAATACATATTATACTTCATTAGGTACTATATAAAGACAAGGTAATGCACGTCTAATGAGAAAATATACAAATACTAGATGATTGAGCACTTGAAATATGTTGACTGATATAACATACTCAAGTTCATGCTGTAGATAGCAAGATCTCAGACCCTCCTGAATCCATGTCTTGAGTAATACACACTTAATGTTGTAATAGTTGAGGTGTGTTTTCCTGGCAGATATTAAGTCTCCTGATACCAGTTGTGCAATATCTAAATTCCACAGCTTACATATAATAACTAGTGCTGGCCAGGTGCATCCTTTCATGGTTTTCTGCATCTCCAGGGATACTTCTATCAGTGCAGTATAATATACATCCCACAAAGTCTTTATTGCTTTGAGGAATGTATTATTTGCCTATTACAGTGGTCTACAAAGAGATTTTCCTTCCATTGCTTCTTTGTGATCATCTGTTTCTAGCATTATTGCCCCTTAATATGTTATATCGAAACTACAGGATTCCATCCTTATTTAGCACAACAGCTTTCTCTGGGATCATGTTCAAACAAGGAGAGATAAGACAACATTTTTTAAAATGAGAACATCTTTTAACTTTAGAATGTACGTGTCCACCTGTTCAATGTTTTGGTACTTGTTGCACAACTTGCTGATCTCTATCAAGGAGCTTTATGGCAAAATTCTCCCTAATGAGATAACTCCCTTCTTTTGAGCCACACAACGCCTCTCACCTAACCAGCCATTAAGTTCACATTGCAACGCTTGCTACATCCAATAGATGCCGCTGTAGAGTTCAACTATCTTCCCCTGAGCCTTTTGAAACAAGTTATAACACAATACTTGCCAACTTTTGAAAGTTGGCATCAGGGAGACCTGAAGCTGCAGCATGCATAGTGCAGCACCCCAAAAATTCACATAATCAAACCGTCTTTTTGTTGAACCACACTCCCTTCGCAATAAGTCACGCCCACTCCACCTAGCTGTGTAACGGCTCTGGAAGAAAGCTAATTTAGGGTTCTGATGTTACCCAGGTTTCCTGGACTGTTGGATAACCTATTCAGCCTCCAGAAGAGCTGGGAGATGCTGCCAAACTGTGCCTGAACGTAAACCATACAGTGACCATATAGTGGTAGATACCAGTGTACACAGGCTCTGGATTTTTTCTTTTTCCCCTTTCTTCTCCATCCTGTCCAGACCAACATAATGATTTCTCCTGGCCACAACTCCTCTCTGCAAAATTTACCACACAAATATCTTACAAATAGTGATAGGTAATAGGGGGAGGTTATGGGGTGATAGGTGAGGAGGTTATAAGGTGAACGGTGCAGGTGGAAAAGTTATGGGGTGATAGCTGGAGGTGAGTGGACTGTAGGGTAATAGGTGAGAAGGTTATGGGGTTATAAGTGAAGTGATAGGTGCAGGTGAGCGGACTATGGTGGAGAGGTTATGTGGTGATTGTGTTAGCACTAGGATGCACAGCACAATGGTGGAGAATAATGGGAGAGAGGAATACAGAACACAGCTTACAATCTCGTTGTGGGGGCATAGGACCATCCTCCTGGAGATTGTGCAGCAGCTGTGTCTGTATCCCCGAGAATCATATTGTGCAGGATGAACTCCGTAAACTGCATCCCCAGAAGATCAGTCTCAGGCATGATCTTCGGGGTGCAAGAGATGGATTTTAGTGCTGTTTAGTGTTTTTTTTAATGTTGTTATATTTATACAGGTTTCCCTTTTGGACTATATTGGACACATTGTATTGATTTCTTTAATTAAATGGTGAAAGAGGGCTGATGTCTGGGAGTGTTTATTTGAATAAAAGGTTTTTTGTGCAATTTGTGTCGGGTTTTTTTCCATTTAATTTCAGTTTTAGTAATGTAGGTATCTGACAGATGCTTCTCCATTACTTTTGCTCGGGCTTGGTGTCAGCCAGCAGTAGTTTGTTTCACTCAAAGGCTGACACCAGCCCTGTGTCACTGTTTCCTCAGTACCCAACGCACCAGGGGTACTGTTAAGAGCCGGTAACTGTCAGAAACAGACCCTCTAATGTGATGATCCACTTCTGGGGCGGCTTTGGGCTTGTATTTTTTAAGAGTGGAAAGGGACCACTGTTAATGGACCTTCCCATTCTGATAGTATCAGGCTGCAACTGTTGGTTTTACATTGACAGGTTATGGAAAATGGGTGGCCCCCTTTCATTTATTTTTTTAAAATCATTTATTTATTGAGAATCCTAAAGTGGGCAACTACAATCATTACCGTGGATGCCCATGTTTAGATTCTCATTGAATAAATAATTTTTAGGAAAAAAACGAGGGGGTCACTCCCATTTTCCATAACCAGTCATGGTAAAACCAGCAGCTGCAGTCTAATACTATCAGAATGGGAAGGTCCATTAACACTGTTTCCTGTCCACTCTTAAAAATACAAGCCCGCAGCTTCTCCAGAAGCAGACCGTCACATTAGAAGGTCTGCTTCTGACAGTTACTGGCCCTTCTCAGTACCTCTGGTGCGTTGGGTACTGGGGTAATAGTGGCACAGGATTAGTGCCAACCTTGGGCAACAAGGAACACCACTGGCTGACACCAAGCCCGAGCGATAGTAATGAAGAGGCGTCTGTCAGACATCTCCTTTACTATCACTGGAATTATATGGAAAAAAACACACACACACAAATTGCACAAAAATAAATAAACACTCCCCGACAAAAACCCTCTTTAACCATTTTATATGAAAAAAAATAGCGTTTAGGTTGATCCTACATAGTCCATGAAGTCCAAATGGGAACCTTTAAATAAACTAACATTACACGCATAGATATAGGCTGGATAGCCTAATCAGCATCCAGGAAAGCTGGGTGACACCCATCGTCCAAAGGTAACATCCAGCTTTCCATGATAGGATTGGGTGATAGTACTGGGTACCACCTTTGGGGGAAGGAGTGTCACCAAACTTTCCTGGATGCTGAGTAGGCTATTGCCATAGGCAATCACCAGAGTCTGTCCCCTGCACCTGTCTCCTCCCCCCCTGTGACCACCGGAGACAGACTGCAGGGGACAGCAGACAATGGGAAAACTCCTGCCCCCTGCGGCGTGTATCCTGCCTCCTGCCACTGCCAGAGTCAGACCGCAGGGGGCAGGAGCCAGGAGCAAGAGACAGGAGACAAAGGTGTAACTCCTGCCCCTTGTGGCTTGTATCCAGCCCCATGCAGCTGCTGGAGACAGACCGCAGGAGGCATGAGACAGGTTGCAGAGGGCACTTCTACCCGCAGTGACCTGTCTTCTGAAAACTGCAACTGCCAGAGACAGACCGCAAGGGTCAGGAGACAAGGAGAAACACCTGCTGCCTGCGGCCACTGGAGACAGAACGCAGGGGGTAGGAGACAGGCCACAGGGTTATAGGCCCCCTGTAGGTTATAGGCCCCCTGTAGGTTATAGGCTCCCCTGTAGGTAGCATAGGCTCCCCGGCAGGTTATATCCCCCTCTAGGTTATAGGCAACCCTGTAGGTTATAGACCCTCTGAAGGTTATAGGCTTCCCTGTAGTTTATAGCCCCCTGTAGGTTATAGGCTCCCCTATAGGTTATATTCCCTGAGTAAGTTATAGGCCCCTCTGTAGGATACAGACCCCCTGTAGGATATAGCCCCCTCTAGCTTATAGGTCCCCCTGTAGGACATAGTCCCCTGTAAGTTACCCTCTGTAGGTTTTAGCCCCCTGTAGGTTATAAGCCCCCCTGTAGGTTATAGCCCCCCTGTAGGTTAAATGGCCCCTGTAGGATATAACGCCCCCTTAGATTATAGGTCTCCTTGTAGTTTATATGGCCCTTGTAGGATATAGCCGCACTGTAGGTTACAGGTCCCCATGTAAGTTATATGGCCCCTGTAGGATATAGCCCCCTGTAGGTAAAAAAAATATTAAAAATGCTATTTATCTTTCCACGCTCCCCCACTGGGGACCCCGCTCCGGGAGCTGGTTTCTGGCATGAGTGGCATGACGTAATCATGCTGCCTACTCCAGGATTTGGCTACCAGGATTTCCTAGGCTGGAAGCCTATGGGCTGCTAACCCTAGGAAATACAGCGCCGCAGAAGGTGATGACATCCCCCGGACACTCAAATACACACACACACACTCTCCCCCATACACTCAAATACATACAAACCCTCCCCTGCATGCTCAATACACACACATCCTCCCACACACGCAAGACACACACACCCTGCCACGCACACTCAAGACACACACATCCCTCCCATGTACACTCAAATACACACACCCCTCCCATGTACACTCAAATACACACCCCTCCCTTGCACACTCAAATACACACACCCCTGCCTGGCGCACTCAAATACACACATCCTCCCCCCCACACTCACTACACACACTCATACCCTCCCCCGCACCCTCAAACACACACACACCTCCCCCCACATCTCTCCCAATAAGCCCCGCCCCTTCCTCCAAGCAGTGCAGTGGACCCATAGCTCTAATAGCTTCTTATGCAGGCAGCTATCAGAGCTTCAGTCAGTGGCTTCAGGGCAGCACCTCATGATGTTGCCCTGATGCCGCTTTCTATACGGAATACCTCCGTCATCTGTCCAGCTACGGGAGGATTTTCTGACCCTTCCGGGGGTTTGGGAGGGGTCCCCCAATTGCGGGACTCTCCCGCCCAACCTGGGAGGTTTGACAACAATGTGTAACACTGCATTTTTTTAAATTTCCACCTCAAATATTTTTTTTATTTTTTTTGTTTCTCAGTAAATTATATGGTACAGTAAATGGAATCATTAAAAAGTACATTTTGTCCAGTAGTAAACTTAGCTGTAGCAGGAGTGTCATGCAGCTGCTGCCAAGGCAAATAAGGTCAAGATGGGGCATGATGAAACACAATGAAACATGTTCAAAGACAATGCAAATGCCTAGTCAGACCGCGCATGGAAAAAAGTTTTTGGCCAAGAGTACAAGAAAAAAAATTATTAGATTTAAAGTGGTTTCAGATAGCCCCATTGTTGCTAAGGTCTTAACAATCGATTGGGGCCCTTAAAAAAAAGGGCTTAAAAAACCGATGGATCGCGGAAATTTCGATTGCTAATCTTATCAATGATTGAGCTGGGGCCTTAAAACCCCGGTTTAAAAGACTGTTAGGATTCACAAGCATAAATTATGTGCCCCCCAGTGAAGGTAAAAGGCCCAGTAATTAAATTTCCCTAGTAGGTGGTTATATACTTTATATTTTCCCCCAGTAGGTATGTGTATTTATAGTCCCCCAGAGGATATAGCAGGTTTGGTCCCCGTAGGTATATAGGAAGTTATGGACCCCAAGTAGGTATATGGGCAGGTTTTTTTCCCATGGTATAT
Organism: Phyllomedusa bahiana; assembly: GCA_025379985.1. Classification (NCBI taxonomy): domain Eukaryota; kingdom Metazoa; phylum Chordata; class Amphibia; order Anura; family Hylidae; genus Phyllomedusa; species Phyllomedusa bahiana. The sequence continues at coordinate 42,419 of JAODAL010033512.1, forward strand.
AGGGGGTTTAGGTCCCCAGAGGTTATAGGCGGGTTAGGTCCCCCCGCAGGTAATAGGCGGGTTTTGGGTCCCCAGCAGTATATAGGCAGGTTTGGCCCCCCACAGGAATTAGGCGGTTTAGGCCCCCGGGGGTATATAGGAGGTTTAGGTCCCCCAGGGTTTTGGCGGGTTTTGGGGCCCCCAGAGGTATTGGAGTTTAGGTCCCCCACAGTATATAGGCGGTTTGGGCCCCCAGAGGTTTAGCAGTTTAGGTCCCCTAGCAGGTTTAGGGGGTTTAGGTCCCCCACGGGGTATATAGGAGGTTTAGGTCCCCGCGGGTTATAGGAGGTTTAGGTCCCCAGAGGTAATAGATAGTTTATGGGCCCCACAGCATGTATATTTAGGTAGCTTATAGGCTCACAGAATATGTAGTAATTTATAGCTCCCCCCCTGCAGTATTAAAGTAGATAATAGCCCCCCCTGCACATATGAAGTAGATAATAGCCCCCTCCTGACATATAACGAAATAATAATCCCCCCCTGACATATAAAAATAGAAATAGCATCCCCCCCTGCACATATAAAAATAGTAATAGCCCCCCTCCCTCACATATAACAGTAGAAAAATAGCATCCCTCCCTGCAAATAACAATAATAAACCCCCCCTCCGCAATATAAAAATGATAACGCCCCCTCCTGCAAATAAAATAGATAACGCCCCCCTTTTCTGCAAATATAACAATAGATAACACCCCCCCTCCCTACACATATAACAATAGTAACGCCCCCTCCTACAATATAAAATGATAACAGCCCCCTCCTGCCATATAACAGTAAAAACACCCCCCCTCCCGAAATATAACAGTAGATAAAGCCCCCCCCCGACAATAACAGTAATAATAGCCCCCCCCTTTGACATATAACAGTAATAACCCCCCCCCTCCCTGCAATATAACAGAATAATCCCCCTCCTGACATATAAAAATTTAATAACAGCCCCCCCCCCTGCAATATAACAATAAAAAAAACCCCCCCCCTGACATAAAACGTAATAATAGCCCCCAGCATAATAGCGCTAATTAAAAGTAATCCCCACAGCACTACCTGACCTCGCTCCCTGCGTGTCGGTGCCCCCGGTTTTTCTTCAGCGGCGTGACTCACCAGGCCGCGCGGGGGCACGTTAGGGCCCCACGCCCCCTGGGCTGTGCACATCTGAGGGCGGCCCAAAGATTATTCGCGGGCTCTTGCTCGTGAAGTTTAACGTATGTGCGTCCGGGGGCTACAAAGTTGTCCCCGCCCCCGCTGCCGTCGCCAAGGTCCAACCCGTTAACCCATAGCTTACGATGGTAGCGGCTTGGGACCCTAACGATCGCCGGCGGCGGGTATAGCGGCGGGCGCGGGCTTTCGAGGTGGGGAAAAAATAAAAAATATGAGAGATGGACTTCAATACCCCGAAAGAGTGAAAAATTAAAATTATTTTGTTTGAAAAAGACGGTTCAGGGTAACATAATAAATATATATTATATTTTATATATATATATAATATAATTATTATATATATATTTATATATATATATATATATAAATATTAATAATTATTATATATTTAAAATACACAGTATAAAAAAAATACAATTTTGGAATCGGGAATAAAATATTTGGGCAGATTGGTTCCCGTTTCATGGGTCTTCAATTTTCATCTTTGGGGGGGAAAAAAAATTTTTTGAATGTTCTCCTTTTATCACATCTTTCCCTACCCCTCTTTAACTTTTATGGCATAAAATAAACACAAAAGCTAGGGGTACATGGATTTGATTTAAATATCAGGGTAAAACATAACATTTCTTGAAATCAATATTAAATTAAATAAATGGTACTTTTTGCACAACTTGCTGATCTCTAACAAGAAGCTTTATGGCAAATTTCACAACAGGTGATTGATCCCTGCATCGCCCAATACACTTAGAGGATCAATTTGAATTGGGATTTTAGGGAAGGGGAGAGGCACCCAAGTGTCATGTTAGATCATTCATAACCGTTTACATCAGCGTGGTCTGCATGCTAGACATCAGGCAAGGGCACCTGACCGGTACCTGGCCTGGCTTGACGTCTCCAGCATCGTTGGTAACCATCATTTTTGCTCATAGTGAATTGACGTTCTTCACTGAACAGCACTGAGGACCCCTGGTCCCCAATCCAGTATAGATGCTCCCTGGCCCATGCAAGATGATGATGTCTGTGCCTGGTGGTGTGGTCAGGTTATCTAGCAGGCAGGCCACAATGATATAAACGGTTATAAATGGTCTTACGTGACACTGGGGTACCTCTCACCTCCCTTAAACGTGCCTGGAGTTGTGTTGCATTCATCATCCGGTTCCACAGGGCATTGTTAACAATGAAGCTGTCATCAGTGTGTGATGGACCTGTCACGTACACACTCACCAGCACGTGACTGGGGGCCACTGTAATGAAGTTGATTTATTCCACTTTGTGCTCACCTCTCACTCAGGTGGCAAATGAAGCATAAATCACACCCCAAGACAGTTCCAGCACCCCAAAACTATCCGCTGCCACCACCTTCTTTCAATAACCAAAAGAACAGGAAATCAGATGGAAGGACTCTGATTTCGCCCCTGCAAATGTGATTGGCTGGCTTATATTTAATTTCAGCTGTTGGGATATGCCTTTTAGCAGGAAACGCCCCGGGCACAACCCCCTGTGGTGTGATTGGCTGCCTGCACACTCTGTGTTTACTCCCCTCTGAGCTGTTTAAAAATCGTTTGTGAAACAAGGTCTGCTGGCTCTATGTACAATCTCCAGCTTTAGGGTCAATGTTCTGGGCAATTACTGGGTGTTTAAAGGGGGTTTTGCCAAAAAGGTTGTTTCACCTCCTCACAGGTCCAGTCCTTAAGTGGCTATTGGAAAAGAGGGCGTTCTGTTCCTCAGATTGAATGCAAGCCCTGCCTCTTATGACGTCATAACCTGTATTGTATAACATAAGGATTCAACACTGTGTCTGTATAAGCTGTTGTGTAGTCTAGTGTTAGGTGATCAGGTCTGCAAGACCCATCATAGT
>JAODAL010033513.1:0-45469 GCA_025379985.1 Phyllomedusa bahiana
TAAATAATTTTAAATCCCAGCCCTTCACACCCCGCCGATCCCAGCCCATCCCTTACATCCCACCCCTTTTAAACATCCCAGCTCATCCCATCCCTTCACATCCCAGCCCATCCCAGCCCTTCACATCCCAGCCCTTCACATCCCAGCCCTTCACATCCCAGCCCATCCCAGCCCTTCACATCCCAGCCCTTCACATCCCAGCCCATCCCAGCCCTTCACATCCCAGCCCATCCCAGCCCTTCACATCCCAGCCCATCCCAGCCCTTCACATCCCAGCCCTTCACATCCCAACCCATCCCAGCCCATCCCAGCCCTTCACATCCCAGCCCTTCACATCCCAGCCCATCCCAGCCCTTCACATCCCAGCCCTTCACATCCCAGCCCATCCCAGCTCTTCACATCCCAGCCCTTCACATCCCAGCCCTTCACATCCCAGCCCTTCACATCCCAGCCCTTCACATCCCAGCTCTTCACATCCCAGCCCTTCACATCCCAGCTCTTCACATCCCAGCTCTTCACATCCCAGCCCTTCACATCCCAGCTCTTCACATCCCAGCTCTTCACATCCCAGCCCTTCACATCCCAGCCCTTCACATCCCAGCCCTTCACATCCCAGCCCATCCCAGCCCTTCACATCCCAGCTCATCCCAGCCCTTCACATCCCAGCTCATCCCAGCCCTTCACATCCCAGCTCATCCCAGCCCTTCACATCCCAGCCCTTCACATCCCAGCCCAGCCCAGCCCTTCACATCCCAGCCCATCCCAGCCCTTCACATCCCAGCACAGAGAGCGGTCACAGCACAGGCTCAGCGGTCACTTTAATCGAAGGGGGGTAGTCTCCAGTGTGCAGGAGCAGGAGGTACTGAGTCGGGCAGTCAGACTCTCTGCCCGGCTCTATCTCCGTGACCGCCGCAGCGCCGCTGCCGCATGGGAGTACACCGATGACATGACATAAGGTACCTCACTCACGGCAGGCGCCAGGCTCAGTCTCCACTCCAGACTGAGGCACTGACGGTGCCGCGCAGCAGAGGGGGGGACAGGGAGGGCAGGGGGCGGTGCGGGTCGCTCAAGCAGCAGACACTGAGCTGTGCTGCTGCAGGCGCAGCCGCGGCGCACGGCAAGAACCGTAATAAATAAACACACACTCACAGTTACTGTATGTGCGGCGCAGCGCCCCCCCACGTGACAGGCAGAGGTAGCGCCCTAGGCTATCGCCTACCTCCGCCTACACGTTGTCCCGGCCCTGCTGTCCAGCAATATATTCATATTGCAGAAGAGTGTATGAGCGATCACCCACCCTTGTGGTCAAATATCCTAGTGGGACTACAATTATCTGTGCAAAAAAAAAGTTTTAAAAACAAAATATAAATAAATACAAATTTAAAGTGTATTTTTTGTCAGTATCATTTATCCCATTAGTAGAACAATGTTCTCAAAAAATTAAAATAAAAAGTGATCAAAAAGTAGCATGCATCACAAAATGGTAACAGGAAAAACTATACCTCAGCCTGTAAAAAAATGGGCCCTCACCCAGGTCTATAGATGGAAACATAAAAAGTTATTAGAGATAATGGCACTGCAGAGTACAGTTGAAAATGTAACTTTTATATATTTTTTTAAAGTACTAGGACTATAATAAATATTTCGTAAGATTTGAATTAAAAAAGGCTAAAAATATTAAAATCAGTAGAAAATGTTATAATTAAAATCAACTCAATGAATTCCCCTAGTCTCTGTAGTAATGAGAAATAACAAATGTTAAATTTCTTAAGTATGATTGATAGTAATAGTAATTATCTCTTGCAACATTCTAACCACAAATTCAGATTGACAAAAGGAGGACATTGTGACATAGTAGAAAGATAAACATTTCAAAGTATGATTGATGTTTATGAGCCTCTGTTCTTTTCTATAGAGATTAAAGTAGTTCATAAAATTTTACTCTGATTTTTATTTTTTTATTTTTTATAATAAAAATTTTACAAAAACCTTTTTTATATTTGATATTGTATGTTAATTTTCATTCATAAAAATTTTAGTCACGGGTCACCTTTTTATTCTCAACGCAAACAAGCACCTATAGGTCTTGGACTTGGGTGCCCATGAAAAACATACCATAGTTTTTTTTCACTGCTCTTCAAAACCTTTTTTTCTTTTATTTCTAGTCTGCTGTGATGTGTTTGTACTCCATAAATACCCAATTGAGAACAGGATTTATGGGAGATGCTGTATTTGTTTAATTACTTTACATTATTTAATTTTAATTTTAGATTATATGATTTTAAAAACCGTAATACCGATATAACCAAGTTTTTTTTTTCACAAAAAATGTCCTGAAAAAAAAAACCGACCCGCTTATACTCGAGCACTGCAGGGACAAAACACTATTTACAGCTCCCAGGGGGGCATATAGCGATTGCCGAGTACACCACAGCGCCGGGCAGCCTAACCATATACCATACATACTGCCTATACCCCCATGGGCATGATGCCATAACCCGCCTTGGGCATGCTGCCATAACTGCCTAGGGGACATGCTGCCCATAAATACCCAAGGGGCATGACTGCCTATACCCCCAGGGGGCATGACGCCTAACCACCAGGGACATACTGCCTATACTACCTAGGGGGGCATATGCCATACTCCCCATGGGGACATTCTGCCATACCAGCCTATGGGGCTGACTGCCTTTCCACCTATGGGGACATGGCGCCTTAACTGCCTAGGGGGGACATAACTGCCTTAAAAAACCCATGGGGGCATGACGCCTTTAAACCCCCAATGGGGGCGACTGCCCAAGTACCCAGGACATGACTTCCTATACCACCTAGGGGGCATACTGCCTAAACCACCAAAGGGGGCATGACGCCCCATACCGCCAAGGGATGACTTGCCATAACTAAAAAGGGAAAATACGCCTAAAAAACCCATGGGGCCATGGCGCCCAAATGCCCAGGACATGACTGCCCATACCACCCATGGGAAAATGACTGCCTATACCAAACCCATGGGACTGACTGCCCAACCACTATGGGGACCTGACTGCCATAACTAACCCATGGGGACTGACTGCCTATACCAGCCTAGGGAAATACTGCCTATACCCCCTATGGGACATGATGCCTATACCACCATGGGGAAATGAGCCTATACCCCCTATGGGGGCATGACTGCCTATAGCAATTGGACATGACTCCTATAACTGCCCAGGGACGACGCCTAAACAAAACCCATGGGGACAATTTCGGCCCATACCGCCTAAGGGACTGACTGCTATACCGCCTATGGGAATGCTCAAGCTACCATGGGGTCATGACGGGTATACCAGCCTAGGGGACATGACTGCCTATACCAGCCTATGGGGGCATGACTGCCTATAGCACCTTTGGGAATGACTGCCTTTTACTGCCTAGGTAATGACTGCCAAACTACCTATGGGGACATTATGTATAAACCTGCCTAAGGGGACAGACTGCCCCTTTCCTCCCTTGGGGACATGATGCCTATACCACTAGGGGACCGATGCCCATAACACCCATGGGAAGACTGCCCAAAACCCCCAAAGGGACATGACTGCCCTATACCAGCCTAAGGGACAAAAACTGCCCATAAACCCGCCAAAAGGGACATACTGCCCATACAGCCTATGGGGCATACTGCCAATACCTATGGGGACATGAGCCAAACGATTGGGACATGACTGCCTATAAATACCTATGGGGAAATTTTCCCAAACCCCCAAGGGACAGCTGCCTAAACCGCCCTTGGGGACAACCCGCTTTAAAAGCTCCCATGGGGACATGAACGCCTATACCCCCTAGGGAATGAAAAGCCTATACCCCCTATGGGAATGACTGCCTAAACCCGCCCTTGGGCTGACGCCTATACTACCCTTTTTGGGGCGACCCTATAACGGGTAGGGTACATACTGCCTATAACTACCATGGGGACATTACTCCCCATACCTCCCAAAGGGGACTGACGCCTAACCCCCTATGGGGGGCATGACTGCCATACCAGCCTATGGGGGAAAGACGCCTATACTACCTATGGGGACAAAAGAAAATGCCCAGGGGGACAAAGACTGCCCCCATAACCTATGGGGACATGATGCCTATACCACCTTTTTGGGGGGGGACTGCCTATAATACCCAGGGGGGAAGACTGCCCAAACCCGGGATGGGGAAAGAGCCTATACCCCCTATGGGGGCATGGGCTGCCTAACCAACCTATGGGGACATGACCGCCATACTACCTATGGGGGGCGGACTTTATAACTACCTATGGGGACAACTGCCTATAACTCCTATGGGGGCATGATCCTATGCTACCTATGGAGAACTGCCTTTTAAACACCTATGGGGGCAGACTGCCTATAGCTCTATGGGGGGGACATGATGCCTATACTACCTAGCGACAAACCCTGGGCTTTAAAACCTTTGGGAACCAAACCCCCTATAAAACCTAGGGGACTAAAACCCTTTTTTAAACCGCCTATATGGAATAACCCCAAAAACTTGCCTAGGGACATAAAACCTGCCTATAACTACCTTTGGGGGCTAACCCGCCCCAAATTACCTATGGGGCATAACCCTGCCTATAAATACTTATGGGGGGAAAAACCCGTTATAACTTGCCTATGGGGGACAAATACCTTTCCCATGTAATTTTATTTTTATCTATTTTTTATTTTTTTAAAATTTTCCATACCCGCATTTTTTCACCCCAGGGGTTTTAAATCGTTCAATAAGTTTTTTCTGTTTTTTTGGGCAAAAGTAGGTGCCTCGGGGTTATACTTGGGTCAGTTAACTCGAGTATATAAGTTAAAATTTTATAGGGATAATTTTTTTTTTTTTTAGATATTAATAATTTAATATAAAATTTTTTATGACTTAATTTTAAGTTTTTCTAAATCATCTAAAATTTTTGTTTTTATTATTTTTTCTATAAGTTGGGAAAAAAAATTGTTTTATTTTTTTTTTTTAATGGGAACCCATTGTCTCGACAACTTGGGGTTCATCAAACCCTTTTGGGTTTTTTCATTTTATTAAATGGTCTTCGAAATGGGGGCAGTGAAAACAAACAACTTTGCCCTTGGAAGCTTAAAAGCTTCTTTTTTCCGTGCCCCCATCTTCGTTTTGTAAAAAACAGTTCCCCATTTGGGGGATTTTCCTCCCCGTCCTGTCATGGGTGATGGGTCTCTAATTTTTCATTCCTGTTCCTTTACACAGAGTAAGGGACCACAGGAATTTCAAATCCACAGCCAGAAGAAACACAAAAAACTGCAGGGCTTCTACAATCAAAAGCAGCAGAAAATGTGCCTCGAACCCTGCTTCTCTCCCCTCAATTAAGGGGTCGACATTTCACTCTCAACCCCAACCCCCAAAAAACACACTGCAGTGAACAAAACAGAAAACAGCAAAATTGTGCCAAAGGTGCCAATCTCCTGCAAGAAGGAGATTGTGCCCTTCATAGGAACACTGGGTTTAAATGTAAGGAGTGATAAAAAATAGAAGACTGAGATCATAGAAGACGTCAAATTGAATGAGGTAAGTGGTATTTTTAAAAGCTCTTACAAAATAAACTGCGGGGGAGGACTGAGATGTGGACTCAGACAAGGGTGGGGGGGGAACGGGGTTTTCCCGGGGGACCAGCATAACAGGAAGGGGGGGATGATGTCATCACCCTTCAGTTAAGAAACCCCCAGCTGGGATGGGAAGAAACGCCCCTGGATTTGTAGAGCTGAGAAATTGAAAATACTTTGAAACATACGAACTGAAGAAGCGATACATCCCCTTTAACTTGGTCTGGCTGATACTGACTGTTTTGTGCATACTTTTGCCATTACAGATTCATAAATGTGTCTAATCCTCTGAATCTGGTACAACACCCCAATACCCCCCTCCCCTGCATCTTTGGTGCATTCAAAAATGTCGGTGCAGAATGCGCCAAACTTAGACATACGACTGTTCATACATCTATAGAACGGGCTACGACAGGTTTTGCTGACAAGAGGAGAGCAGGGAAGAAGGTCCTGGGGGAGCGGAGATTGCGTGAGGGGAGATATCTGGAGATTAAGGCAGAGATATATGGAGGAGAGAGGTTATGGAGAGCCTTGAAATGGTTACTTGAAATGAATTTGCTGGGCAATGGGTAGCCAGTGAAGGGATTGGCAGAGGGGAGAAGCAGAGGAGTAATGAGGAGAATAAGGTGGATAAGACGGGCAGCAGAGTTGAGAATGGTTTGAAGGGAAGCAAGAGTGCTAGATAGGAGGCCACAGAGAAGGGTCTTGCAGTAGTCTATGTGGGAGACTACTAGCACCTAGCACCTCAATTTCCCTGATTTTGCTTGCTAGATTTCTGGCATTTGTGAACAGATACTTTAAGTTCCCTTCTAGTTGTACGTACGCATTCAGTAGATGTAATGTGATTATAGGGTATTTTCTGGGCACATATATCTTCAATGCTGGTACATAAAACATGGGTCTACTTATCCACTGGTCTAGTCCACCCCCCTCAGTCCTCTACTCCACTGACCAATATAGTTAGCCGTCTCTCTAACCTATCTACCGCTACATTTTCTGGATTATCCTTATCCCTAGTTTAATTATTCTGCAACGACTTCTAGAATTCTCTCCCCCAGTACACCAGACCCCCTTCTATTTAGGTGCAAATTATTATCTACAGAAAACAGATTGTACCCCAATGAAAGTTGAGTGCTCTAAAAACCCAAACTCCACTACCTTTCACAACGACGTAAACCATGCATTTAACTTCTTAAGCTCCTGCTGTCTTTCCTGCATTGCACATGGCATAGGCAGTATTCCAGGGAACACAACCTTGGAGGCCCTTCCCTTCAGCTTAGATTCTAGTACTTTAAAGTTATTTTTAAAGGGATTGTATCATTTCATTAAATGGCCTTCAGAATAAAGGGACAGTGAAAACAAGCAACTTTGCAATTGGATGTCATTAGCAAAGCTGTCTTGTTCTCACAGTATTCCTTATCTTCGTTTTCTGCAAACAAACTTCTCCAGTGCTGGTCGGATAGTCGGATCCCACCTCTTTGCATTTCATTAGCTGAGGGCTCTAATAATTTACATTCTGTTCGGCCTCTGGACGGCCGTATTCATGGAGCTTGCATTCCTGCCTCTCACTCAGAATTAGGGGCCGACACTAATTTCACTCTATACAGCTATCTGCCTCCTCATTGACACTGCAGCTGTCTCTATAATCAGAAAGCAGCAGAATTGTGCAACAGTGCCTTAATGCTCCTGCGTGTAAGGGGCTGACTAAAATTTCACTCTATACAGCTAACTACTCCTCATTGACACTGCAGTTACTGCTACAATCAGAAAACAGCAGAATTGTGCGTCGGTGCCTTATGTTAACATGAAGGGAGACGGATCTGTGCTGCTCTGGTTGGATTCAACTGTAGCAAACCTCCAGCTATGAGAGATTAGTGCTGAGTTCATAGAAGACTGTTCAGACTGAATGCAGGCCTGCGGTATGTAAACAGCTCTTACAAAATAGGACTGCATAGGGAGAGGACAGTAATATATGTGTGTGGGGGGGGGAAACACTGGAGCCAGCATGAACAGTGAAGAGGAGATGATGTCATCCCCTTCAGTTAAGAAACATCCAGCTGGGAGGGGAAGAAACGCCCCTGGATTTCAGGAAGTGAGAGCATCAAGCTTCAAGAGAACAGCCGAACTGAAGAAGCGATACCTCCCCTTTAAGTATCTACCATGTATTCTGCAGGGTTGACAAATCTGCCCCAATCCTTTTTTTTGTGGCCTTTTCGGATGTTTACTTTGTGGTATTTGTACACAAACTTAGCATAACTAAGTGTTATCTGTGATTGAAACAGATTGTCCACCTCCTACCAATATCCTACCACAAGCTTGTGGGGCGCCAGTAAATTAAAAAAAAATATATACGAATCTTCCTCCGCTTCCCGGTTCCAGTGTCTTATTTTGTGATCTTCGGTTTTCATTCCTTCACTTCCGAACAGGGACATCACCATAACATAAAAAGAACTTATTTTTATTTTCCTCCTATCCCCAATTTCAGCGCCACGTCTCCCTCTTTTTATTTTGATTCTGTCACTTCCAAACGTGAGATGACACTGCTGCAGCTGCTGATAGGCTTTAACGGTCACATGCCACTAATTTACATCAAGGTTCAGAGGTGAACAGCTCTGAATGGTAATGTGAGGCACATGACCCCTGCAGCAGTAACGTCCCTATTCAGAATTGACAGAATGAAACCAGAAGATTAGAGAGAAACCGCACTGGAACTGGGGACCAAAGGAAGAGGAATGTAAGTTTTTTTTTTATTTTACTGGAGCCCCAGGAGCTTCTGTTATTTCTTTATAGGAGGTGGACAATCTCTTTAACAAAGGTGCAATTAACCTGAATATAAATTTTGCCCAAGAGTTACACCCATCTTGAATATCTTGTATTTGTTTGAAAAGGCCTTTGATACAGTGGGTTGCAAAAGTATTCATACCCTTTGAACTGTTTCTTATTTTTAACATTACAGCCACAAACTTACATGTATTTTATTGATGTTTATGTGATAGAACAACACAAAGTAGCAAGTATTTATGAAGCGTAAAGAAAATGATACGTTCATCTCCAAATTTTTGCAAATATAAAAAACTGAAAAGTGTGGTGTCCACATGTATTCATCCCCCTGTACTTTGATACGTCTAAATAAAATAAAGTGTGACTAATTGCCTTTAGAAGTTATCTTATTAGTATACAGAGTATATCTGTATGTAATTTATTCTCAGTATAACTATGGCTGTTCTGTGAAGGCATCAGAGATTTGTTAGAGAAAAGTTGTATCGAAGTGTATTGTAGGGTTAGTTTTTTTTTTTTTAAAAGCCCAAGCTCTGAACATATCACGGAGTACTGATTAATCCTTCGTCTACCTAAATTGACAACCCAGACAAGGAAAACACTAATTAGAGAAACAGACAAAAGGTCCAGCATTAACTCTAGAGGAACTGCAGGTATTTACAGCTCAGTTGGGAGAAAAGTCCTGGTTGCAGTGTTCAGAAAAATACATAGGGGACACAGCAAGCATGTGGAAGAAGGTGTTCTGGCCAGATGAGACCTAAATTGAACTTTTTGGTCTAGATGGCAAGTGCTTTGTGTGAAGGAAATCCAACACTGCTCATAACCCTAAACACACCATCTCCACCGTGAAGCATGGTGGAGGCAACATCATGCTGTGGGGTGGTTTTGCTTCAGCAGGGACTGGAAATCTGGTCAGAGATGATGGGAAGATGGATGGAGCCAAATACAGGGCAATCTTGGAGAAAAACCTGTTAGAGGCTACAAAAGACTTGAGACTGGGGCATAGGTTCACCAATCCTTACATACCCTAAACAACCCTAAACATACAGCCAAAGCTACAATGGAAAGGTTAAACACAAAGCAGTTTCATGTGTTAAAATAGTCTAGTCAAAGTCCAGGCTTAAACCGCATTTAGACTGAGTGGCATGACTTGAAAATTAATGTTCACAAACGTTCGACAACCAATCTGACTGAACTAGAACTATTCTGCATAGAAGAATGAGCACAAATTCCAGCCTCAAGACATGCAAAGCTGGTAGAAACATATACAAACAGACTGCAGCTGTCATTGCAGCTAAATGTCTACAGAGTATTGACTGAGGGGGCTGAGTACATATACATGCCACTCTTTTCAGTTTTTTAATTTGCAAAAATTTGGATAAGCACATATTATTTTCTTTACACTTCTCATAAATGTTCTATGTTGTGTAGCCCTATCTCATAAAAATATCAATAAAATACATTTAAGTTTATGGCTGTAACATTTACAAATAATAATAATAATAATCTTTATTTATATAGCGCCAACATATTCCACAGCACTTTACAAATTCGAGGGTAAACGTACAGACATTACACATTAAAAGTACTTACAAATGAGACACAAGGTGTGAGGGCCCTGCTCATGAGAGCTTACAACCTATTAGGGTGTATGGGTGAAACATACGGTAAGAAGTGCCAAGTTTACAATGGTCCAGCCATGTTTCATAAATAGGGGTGGTTTACATGAAAAATGGATGAACCCGCCACCCTGACAGTACATCTATATACAGATAATTGCCTGTGAGTGCCCTAGTGTTGGGAGTGACAGATGTGTGTGATAGCAGTTAGGGATCTTGGTAGGCCAGACTGAGAAGATGTGTTCTCAGGGCCCTCTTAAAACTGTGAGGGTTGTGAATGTGCCTGATCGCCTGCGGTAGCATATTCCAGAGAACTGGTGCCGCACATGTGAAATCTTGGAGACGGGCATGGGAGGTTCGGATGATTGATGAGTGTAACCTGATATCAGCAGCAGAGCAGAGAGAGCGGGTCGGGTAGTAGACAGAGACGAGGTAGGTGATGTAGGGGGGTGCAGCACTGTGAAGAGCTTTATGAGTGAGACTGATGAGTTTATACTGTTTGTGTATTTATACTTATATCCTGTACTGAATGGGCAACCAGTGCAGTGACTGACACAGGGTAGAGGCATTAGTATAGCGGCTGGAGAGAAAGATGAGCCTGGCTGCTACATTCAGGACATTTTGTAGAGGGGAGAATTTGCACAGAGGGAGACTGATTAGCAAGGAGTTACAGTAGTCAAGACGAGAAAGAATAAGGGCCACAATGAGAGTTTGAGTTGTTTCCACAATGAGAAACGGACGGATTCTGGAGATGTTCTTGAGGTGCAGGTGACAGGAGCAGGAAGGGATTGAATATATGGGGTGAAGGTCAGATCAGAATCTGACCCCCAGACAGCGGGCCTGCTGCCTAGAAGTAATGGTGGTACCGCATACTGAAACAGAAATAGCAGGGGGGGGGGTTTGGTTATGTTACTAGATGGCGGAAAGACAAGAAGTTCAGTCTTAGTGAGGTTTAGTTTCAGATGGAGAGAGGACATTATGTCAGAGGCAGCGGACAGACAGTCACTGGTGTTTTGTAGGAGAGTAGAAGAAAAAACTTTGAGATTCTCGGTTCACATATTTTGATCAAAAGATGTTTAAGCTGCCCACGACTTTCAACGTGATCTCAAATAGGGCAGTCCTACACTATCTTTTACCTCTCAATAGAGCCACATTCAGGCCTCTCACCGGGTCAACCGACCTCCTTTATCCAGAGAGAAAAAAATAAAAAAACCCAACCTGCAAGCTGCACTTCTTATGACAGCCTGTGAGAGTGGGCAGGTGCAGAAAATCAAAATGGAGGCACCCTTTCCTCCCCATATAGGTTAAAATCAATATATACCAAATATAACGTATGGTTCTGCACAAAAAACACTTCTGAAAAACATATGCAAACCTGGGTGCCACTGGCAGGGCCGTGGCACACACATATATAATATATTATATATATATATATATATATATATATATATATATATATATATATATATATATATATATATATATATATATATACATCTACACACGCACTCCACTGTCAGCGGCACACTACTGCAAAAAGGGCAATACATTACGTGGAAATCCCTAAAGAAGCATTTATGCTGTCTATCATACATGAAAAAACTTTGAGATTCTCGGTTCACATATTTTGATCAAAAGATGTTTAAGCTGCCCACGACTTTCAACGTGATCTCAAATAGGGCAGTCCTACACTATCTTTTACCTCTCAATAGAGCCACATTCAGGCCTCTCACCGGGTCAACCGACCTCCTTTATCCAGAGAGAAAAAAATAAAAAAAAAACAACCTGCAAGCTGCACTTCTTATGACAGCCTGTGAGAGTGGGCAGGTGCAGAAAATCAAAATGGAGGCACCCTTTCCTCCCCATATAGGTTAAAATCAATATATACCAAATATAACGTATGGTTCTGCACAAAAAAACACTTCTGAAAAAACATATGCAAACCTGGGTGCCACTGGCAGGGCTGCGGCACACATATATATATATACATGTACACACGCACTCCACTGCCAGCGGCACACTACTGCAAAAAGGGCAATACATTATGTGGAAATCCCTAAAGAAGCATTTATGCTGTCTATCATACATGAAAAAACTTTGAGATTCTCGGTTCACATATTTTGATCAAAAGATGTTTAAGCTGCCCACGACTTTCAACGTGATCTCAAATAGGGTAGTCCTACACTATCTTTTACCTCTAAATAGAGCCACATTCAGGCCTCTCACCGGGTCAACCGACCTCCATTATTCAGAGAGAAAAAAATAAGAAAACACACCAGACTTGCAAGCTGCACTTCTTATGACAGCCTGTGAGAGTGGGCAGGTGCAGAAAATCAAAATGGAGGCACCCTTTCCTCCCCATATAGGTTAAAATCAATATATACCAAATATAACGTATGGTTCTGCACAAAAAACACTTCTGAAAAAACATATGCAAACCTGGGTGCCACTGGCAGGGCTGCGGCACACATATATATATATATACATGTACACACGTAGGAGAGTAGGACTGATGTCACGGGAGGAGGTGTATAATTGGGTGTTATCAGCATAGAGATGGTACTGGAAGCCAAATCTGCTGATGGTTTGTCCAATCGGGGCTGTGTACAATAAAAAGAGGAGAGGACCTAGAACCGATCCCTGAGGAACTCCAACATCAAGAGGTAGAGAAGAGGAGGTAGATCCGAATAAAGAAACACTAAAGGAGTGATCAGACAGGTTAGATGAGAACCAAGCGAGAGCTGTGTCCTGGAGGCCAATGGTGCTGAGCATGCTGTGGAGAAGTTGGTGATCAACAGTGTCAAACGCTCCAGAGAGATCCAAGAGAAGCAGCAACAATTAGTTGCCCTGAGATTTTGCTGTTAGGAGGTCATTTGAGACTTTAACTAAAGCAGTTTCCGTGGAGTGTAGGGTGCGGAAACCAGATTGTAGAGGATCGAGAAGAGAGTTAGCAGACAATTGAAGAACAGTTCAACCCACTGTATAAGTATATTTTGCTGAGACATGATGGAATTAATAATAATTCTGTTTAGAGTTGATTCTGTAAATTTAAGTATATTTAAATATTTTACAAGTTTGAGTTTGTAAATTAATGTTGCTAAAACTGCAAGGAGGCAGATGGCATGTTGAATTTTTAGGAGAGGCTTAGCAACAGGATAATGTGATGTGCTTTATATAGTTATATAATATCTTGGGGGACTACCCTTGATTATTGTCAATGAAAGCAAAATCCCGGTGATCACGCCTCACAAGACCTTATAAATACCACTTCAATGGGTTTGTCTTCTGTCTCTCCCTGTCTGTTTAAGGTCCCAGTCAGTAAAAGCTTTCCCTCTCTTAGGGGAAACTTAAACCATTAAAGGGGTTGTCTTGCTACAATGATTGGCTTTTAATTAAAAGATCTTTAAAAAACAAGCAGCTTTGCAATATATGTTCATTACAAATGTCCTACTGATTTTGAGTTTTCCCTGTTAGTAGGAGTGCATAGGCTCCTCAAATCACTATAGCCACAGACCTGTTGATTTTTCTCTCACTGGCTGCCAGTGCTGGTGACTCATCAGCTTCTGAATACAGGTCAGAGCACAGAGCCCCTCCTGCACAGTATGTGATGCTTCTGTAGGGAAGGGAGGGGGGGGGGGCTCTACTCCCAGCTTCTGTGTCTGTGGAGCTGTGCTGCCTGGATTAACCCTGTGTGTGCCTGCTCCCTCCTGCTCTCTACACAGATTGAGGAGAGCAGAGGTGAGGCAGATCTGTGATCAGTATGATGTGACAGCAGTGAAGTGTGTTACTTTAATCATGATGTGTCTATGGAGCTTTGACTATACTAATAGAACAGATCAGAGGGGCATGTGAACGGTTCATATCCCTCCCTGCTCTGCTGTGTTAGTAACACATCGTGATTATAGTAACACACTTCACAGCTGCCCTGTGTCTGTTCTGATGGGAGGACAGCACAGAACAGGGTTTGTTTGTTGTTGCTTGAGATGTCCATGGAGATTTGTATGCTAAGCAGGGGGTATAGGAACACTAGCATCCCCCCCCCTGCTCTGCTATTAGCATACACAGCTTCCCAGACCTCAGGCTCCATAGCCACTCATAGATCAGTCCTCTCCCTGCTGTCTCCTGACTGTGGAGAGGAGCAGCAAGAGCTCAGCCACCCACAGCAGCAGCACAGTGCAGCTGATTCAGCAGTAAGCAGCAGACCTAGGCAGGCACACACAGAGTTAACTCTGGCAGCAAACCCCCCGCCCTTCCCCTGCTGTATAGAAGTCAGAGGAGGAGAGCTGTCTGTGTGCTGAGGGGAGGGGGAAAGGGGGAGGAAAAGAGGCAGACAAGAAGCACGCCCCTGAATTCAAAAATCCTATGCTGCCAGACACACTGAGGTAGGCTGAAAGCCTGTAGTAAGACAACTCCTTTAATAACCTGAGTCTCACAGGTAATAGGAGATTGAATTGAGGTTTGAGAGTCCATATAACATTTTGAAACCATTGTTATGTCATTGTTACATTTTTAAGTGAAATAGTAACTAGGTATGAAACCTGTTTTGACTTTTATGTTTTTTGTGCACTTATTGTAAGACTACACAGAAATTGAGTTCCTTTGTTAGTAGTAAGAGCTAGAATCACAGTCCAGACAAGAAAATGCCCTTGTATTACACCAAAGTTAATACATACAAATGAGATGCGTGGAATAAGATTGAACACCTGGTCTTCTGCTGTTTTTACAGGTGTAGGATGGGTCTATATTTATCTTCAACAGTAATTTGAATCAGTGCTCAGCTATAAATGCATAAATCGAGTACTCTGACAAAACCCCAGCAGCTGTAGATATGAAGCATGTTGCAAACAAATTGTTACTTGTACAATCCCTGTATTTTATATTTAAAAAGTCAATATATGTGCATGGAAATTGTTCCATTAAACTGAAGCTCAACTATTTATCCAAACAATCAAGTATAACATTAGCGTCTTTCCAGTATTTCTTTATTACATTTATTGCTGCTTTACTTATTTAGAGTTATTTTCTCTTAACAGTGTAGGGGAAAATTTTCTTGTGGTACCCCAAACCTGTCAACAAGATGCTGCTGATGGATCTGTTGTTGTCTGCCTCAAACTGGCCTACCTGGGAACCAAAGGATCCTCTAATGGGCCCTCACTCCCAGTGGGCCTTCACAGTGCAGTTGCTGCCTTCGGCTGGAGGTGTGGGACAGTGACATAGTCAATAGATATCAATCTACTTGTATGTGGATGTCCACATCTGAGCTCTGCATATTGACTTCGACTTTCAGGGACTGTCACTCATTGCCTATCTTTGCATGTAGCCAGGCTAAAAAGAGGACTTTTAAAGTGTTATAATAATTAGCATAAGTATTGCACAAAATGCAGAGAAATCATGAAAATGCTTCAAAAAGGTAAATCATATACTTGTAGGTGTTACAATCCGGTGGTGTCAGTAAGCACTGACCCGTCGATTGTGGGTATATGACGGATCTTCTGGGCCCCTGCGAGCGTGGATGGTGCAATTTGCAGAGGTAGCCGAAGTGCTGGACAGGACAGCCAGTGCTGGAATGGACAACAGGACACCGTAGGTGTAGCCGTAGATGGATAGTGCAGTCCCAGAACAGTAACAGGCTTGGTACAGCGACAGGTAACAGCAGCTATATAGCGAACCAGTGCAGCGCCAGGTGTTCAGCAGATTGCGCACAGATAGCGCACAGGATAACGCAGGTAGCGTACAGGAATGTAGATGCAGCAGCAACACAGTGGTCAGGGGTGAAGCTCTATGTAAGGCAAACACAGCAACAAACTGACCAGGAGCAAAGAGAGGGAGTTCCTTATATAGAAACTGAGGTCAGGGGTTAATTGCCGGAAATTGGGATGCTGTCCCTTTAAATGTTCGTGCACTACCGCGCACGCCCCTAGGGGGCATGCACATACGGTGCGGCAGCCAAAGCAGACAAGAGCGAACAGGAGTGAGGGCCGGTGAGTAGATGCTGCCAGCGGATGCCGCTGTCGGTGTCGCTGCAGCGGGGGCATGAGCCGGGACAGGTAAGTATGAGGCAGGGGCCGCAGCAGAGGCATGGGCACCACGTGCACCATGACAGTAGGTGTTGATTAATGAGACATACAACTATCTATTGACTGACACATACTAACTGACATAAACACTTACTAAGATATTCCCTGTAAACAAGTTTTATCTAACTTGGATAATGTGTCCCTTACTGATTTACCTACTGATACATCGAGTAACATACAATGGTTGAAATAAGCATCGAACATGTTACTAATTTTCTAAAGGTGCTATGAAATGTTGACATGAAACTCTCACCAGATGTCAGTAACAACCAATCCAATTCACATAAGCTCATAAATCAAACCATAGGTCCATAAATTAAGTTTGTGTAATAATTTTTAAATGACACGGGGAAAAAATATTGAACACATAAAAGAAGAGAGTACAAAAAGCCATGAAAAGTCATACACCAGCGAAATTATGCAATAAAAAGTCTTTCTTCACTTATTGAAAAGTTCAACTGATGGCCTATAAAAAAGTGTGGCTTGAGAAAGGGGGGATCTCTCGAAACGTCGAGCTCCCTCTCCCACCCTTCTGTTCAGCGCTCCACCACTTACTCCCAGCTTGTGGAACATTGGACTTGCCCTGCCATACTACGGACCCTAATGGTTGTGACTTCCCAATGGGATACATTCAAGTAGCACTTTTTCCCCGCACATGAAATATGGTGGTTTTTTTAATGAAAAAAAATTTAATAAATTATTGCTTTTAACAGTAAAGTTTTCATGAAATTATATATGTAAACTAAGCTATTAAGGGAGGAAAGGGAAAACGTCCATATCAGGCCCCTTTAACCAAAAAAGCTATATTTGTTTTCAACAGCACCGTCTTCTTTGAACTATAAAAAAAGTGTCTCATTACCAATGTGCCACACAAGAAACATCTCCTGATGGGTAAAACCAGTGAGTAAAAAGTAAAGAAAATCCTGAATTATTAAATGAGTTTTCTCACCATGCTGTTTTTAAGATTCAATTCCTTGTTCTTCCTGGTTTGGTTTGGGGCAGTTCTAATGCAGTGTTTTTGGATATCAACTTTATTTTTCAGCTCTTTATTGCGTAAATAATGCAGGAATGTAATATAGTACACAAGTCTACAGAGCTCGAAGAGGTGAAAGCCAGCCTTTGTTTCTTAGCGATAATACACTCTGTTCTCAAGCTGCCATACTAGTAACTAGAGATGGGCGAATCGATTCTAACGAAGTGGAATTCTTTAGAATTCAGGAAAAAATTCGGTTCGTAAACGAAGCGAACTTTGGGGGGAAATTTGGGTAACGAAGTGTGCTTTTGATTTATAAAATGGCTGCGACACATGGCGTTACATGGGGCAAATCACTCTGGAGAAGAAGGGCATATGCCTTGCATGCCATGTGCAGAGATCGAAGCCACATAGACCGGCGGGATTCTGTACGTCACCTGCACTATTAAGGACCGAGCGCGCCGCGGGAGCTCCAGCTCTCCTCTCACTGTAACTGACAGTGAAGTGCTGCTGCGGGTGATAGCGCTTTCCTGAATAACAGATTTTATAACACACGATTTTTGTGGGGTGTCTCACGGTCCTCAGCTTTGTCTCAGAGACTGTTCCTCTGAAATGTACTAAATTTCTGAATTTTTTGGGGTATTGGATCTGAAACCAGTGTGCGTCCACTGCAGCTTGCATATACATTCAATATCCAAGTGGGATCTATGCCAATTCCTGTTGTATTCATTTAAAGAAACAGCGTTTTTTAAATACAAATAACACTTCAATTTGTTGGGCTGCTCAATTCTATTGCGCAATTTGAAATCAGGGGGTAATTAAGCGTTGTTATTCTGGCTGGTGTTCGACAAAAATAAAACCGTCTTATTTCAACGCCAATATAAAATATTTTTTTGGAGCCTAATTCAACAATCAAAGGTTAATTACAATTTTATCTCTTTTGTGTGGCCGTTAGAAAATACGCCATTGTAACACGCTACAAAGCTACTAGTATTGTGGTGGCTCAATCTATTGCGCAATTTACCATCCCGGGGGTTAAATTAAGCGTTTTGTTTTTGCTGGTGTGCCTGACAAAAATAAACCGTCTTTTTCATCGCCAAATATATATATTTTTTTGGTAGCCTAATTCACAAGCAAAGGTTAATAACAATTTAATCTCTTGTTGTGTGGCGTAGAAAATACTCCATTGTAACACGCTACAAAGCTACTAGTTTGAGGTGGCTCAATTCTAGTGCGCAATTTTACCACATCACAGGTTTAATTTAAGCGTTGTTTTGGCTGGTGTGCTGACAAAAATAAACCGTCTTTTTTCAACGCCAAATATATTATTTTTTTTTTTGGTAGCATATTCACAAGCAAATGTTAATTAAAATTTTATCTCTTGTTGTTGGCGTAGAAAATAACGCCAATTGTAACACTGCTACAAAGCTAACAAGTTTGTGTGGCTCAATTCCATTGCGCAATTTACATCAGGGTTAATTAAGCGTCTTTTTGCTAGGTGTGGCTGACAAAAATAAACCGTCTTTTTTTCAACGCCAAATATATATTTTTTTTTTTGGTAGCCTTAATTCACCAAAGCAAAGGTTAATTACAATTTTAATTATCTCTTGTTGTGTGGCGTATAAAAGTACACCATTGTAACAACGCCTAACAAAGCTACTGACTAGGTTTGTGGTGGCTCAATCTCTTGCGCAATTTACATCCAGGGGATAATGTAAGCGTTGTTTTCTGCTGTGCCTGACAAAAATAACCGTCTTTTTCAATGCCAAATATATATAATTTTTTTTTGGTAGCCTAATTAATCACAAGCAAAGGTTAAATCAATTTTATCCTCTTGGTTTTGTGTGGCGTAGAAATACCGCCATTGTATTACGCAACAAAGCTACTAGTTTTGTGTGGCTAATTCTATAGCGCAATTTACATCCAGGGTAAGAAGCTTGTGTTTTGCTGCTGGTGCTGACAACAATAAACCGTCTTTTTCTACAACAACCGAAATATATACAGTTTTTTCTTGTACATAATTCACAAGCGAAGGTTAATTAACCTGTTGTGGCTTTTACATTTAGTAAAACACACAGTGCTTGTAAACGACACATACAAGTAAATTTTTCCTGGCCATTTGTGGAGCGCACTTTAATCCAATGGTTTTTACCACAAGCTTGTTTACGGTTTCATTTGGAGTCAAAAGAAGGGTGTATATTTATCATATACAGATACCTACATCAAACAATTGTCCTGTACATTTTAGAACAAAACAGTATGTCAGACAGAGAAGGTGGCCAGGCTCTGGCAACTGCGAGTCGGCAAGTGTCACAAACATTTCTGAATCTTCACGCCCAGGTTGCAGCAACAGCAAGGGGACGTCGCAGCGGGGTCACTTCGGTGAGCGCCACAACTGCCGCTGTCATCTCTAGCGGGCCCGGTTGTATGTTCAGCAACCCAAGGGTTCTTGATTGGGTTTACTATGTCATCTCTTCCTTCCCAATGACATCTGACAACCCCAGCCAAGAGTCGGTGGTGGAACCTCAGACACAACACTAGTTGGCATGGCCCAGCTGAGCGGGTCAGCGGCCCTCACCTGTCCTCAAGAGCCCGCCTCTGTCCCATCCCAGTTCCTCCCTCAGCCATGGATCCTAACTATGTGGTCTGGGCTCAGCGCCAACTATATAGCGAGGACGAAAAGTTTGAGGAGGCATTCGCAGCTACTTGGCAGCGAATAAATGGTCCCAATATCCCCAGCTTCTGCAGTAGGTCGGCAAAGTATAGATGTGGAGAGTGGCATGGGAATTCATGTGGTGAGAGGTTCATACTCGCTTACCCAAGACCGTGATGAGGACAGTAGTGACTAGAAAACACAAATAGATGATGATTAGCCGACCGCACTTGGGAGTCCGGGGAAGCAAGGGCGTTTCATCATCGTCAGGAGAAGAGGGTCGTCAGCTTGCGCGCAGTCAGCGGCGCAGCCAGCAAGTTGGGTTGAATGGCCGTGAGTCAGCAGTGTAGCAGCAGTGTGAGGTCGGGAGCCACGCGGCCACGGGTTAGAAAACCCTCTGTCGCAGGTCCAAGACAGTAGCGTCACAGTGTCTCAGCGAGGCAGCGGCGGCAGTAGTCATCAGTGCGTGAGCGAATGGCGGTAAAATCAGCTACTCGCGGTTGCAGTTCTTTTTGCTAAGACACCCGGTAGGAGCCGAATATGGGTATATGTATAATCTGTGGGCAGAAAGTGAAGCGTTGGCCAGTGGAGCTAACGTCGGCACAACGTCCTGCGTCAACACATGCAGCGTCACCATCTGCGGTGGCCTTGGAGAAACGTGTCTCAGATGGTGTGTGTCCATCCTGCCTCTGCAGCAGGGCAGCAGCGGGCCAGTGGCTACGCATGCCATTTCATCCAGTCAAGGCACCACCACCTCTGCAGAAGGCAGCTGTTTCTCTTTGACATCCTCTCCCGGTCACAGATGCTCTGCTCCACGCTACCTCATGGCGCCAGCATCCGTTCATAAGGAGGCGATTGTAAAGAGACAACAGTATGCGTCACAACCCTTCCTAAAGGTGCAGCAGCTGACCGTGGCTCCTTACCAAGTTTGTTGGACTGCAGTCCCCTCCCTTTCCCAAATGGTGGACCTCTGGCAACCCATTCAGAGAACTAATGGCTTGTGCCGACCGAGATGGGAGAAGTTCCAATCCCGTAAATTTTCCTTTTCCAAAAAGGCAGTACCAGCACTTCATAAATAATGTAGAACAGAAAGTGGGGTCAGTCCTTGAGCTATCCGGTTTGTTCCACCAGGTAACACGGCAGCGCGGAACCGTCTGGAGCTGTAACTACGTCAAGGGCCAGTACATGTCCTTTATACGCCCACCTGGGTAATGTTGCTTCCTGCCCATGCACACCAACAACTGGACAGGAGACGCCGCTTTCTTCCCTCCACGTTTGTCAAACTGCTGCTCCTGCGCCAAATGTCCGCCCCTCCTCCTCCACCATCCACCACCATCTCAGCCTCCACAAGTACTGCTCCATCATACCACACTGTTGTAGGGCACAGCGGTGTCACGCAGTTCTACCAAACCTACTTGCCTCGGCGAACAAGTTCACACAGGGAGTACTGCTCCGCGTCATGCACAAGAAATCTGTGTGGCTTTCCCCACCTCGCTCAACTTGCAAATCGGAACCATGGTGACCGGACAATGGGAGGAACATGTGTCCGCGCTGCACCGAGAGGGATGGACCATGCGCCCTGCCAGGCTCACGTGTACAAATCTGGTGTAAAAGGTTCCTGAAGTCTTCCCCCCACCGATCTTCAGAACAATCTGAAAATGGCCCTGTGAAACTGTTCATGCACTTTATCCATTCGTACAAAAAGCCAGGAACCACTCCCTCTAGTTGCAGCGGCAGAACGGCCCTCCCCCAAACACGCTCTGATATGCGATGTTTTTCCACCCGCTGAATTCCAGCCTGCACAAGTTGGACCGACTGTAGGAACAGAGAAAGGCCATTAACGATATTTGATGATCCAGCATACAGAAGTACTCCCCTGTGTAACTTTTGATGTCAGCCAGTGGCAGCTCATGCCGTGACAACACTCCGTTTGTTGGAGGCCATTCGAGGAGGCCACGTTATTTGTCAGTCGCCATGAACTACCGGGATGAATAACGTACATTTCCACGCTTCATTTCCTGGAACAGATGCTGAAAAATCTGTCTGGGCCAGGACCCTGGAGTGTGGCGACTACATCTCTGTGGCCACGAGTGAGTCCCCGGTGGGGACTAGAAATGGAGGAGGAGGAGGAGGAGGACATTGGAAGCAGAAGCATTTGTCTGGTGAAATGAGTGGATTATTCTAACCCAATGTGACAAGAGAGGAGGAGCAGGAGGCAAGCTGAGGAGGTGGATGAGATGAGGAAGACGAGGCAGATGACTCCCCAAGCACCTGGGCAGTATACATGTGGAAATGGGAGGCAGGGAAGCCCCTCGGAGTCACTGTGCAGATGTCCCGCAGCATGCTTATTTGCCTGGCTAGTGACAGCCGAATAGTCAGCATCCGGCAGAGGGGATGACTTCTGGGCTCTCCACCCTAATTGGACCCCTCGCTACCGTGCTCTCAAATGGGAGGGCCTTTTCCACAATTGAGAGGGAAGACAAACTCAATAACTATAGGAAATCCTCCGTAATCAGTTTGCCCGCTGCCCGTACTATGTGCGGCACTCGGTCCCTCCTCTGACAGGTCGACCCGGGGGGTTCCTCAGCCGCTCACGTACTACTGCCTGTGGCTGCTGGGGGAAAGTTGGGGGTGGTAAGGATCAGTACCAGCCCTCCATCAGAGTAACCTAAGTCTGGATCACTAATGAGGCAGGCTTCCTTCACCCTCACCTAGTGAGGAGGGCAGACACCAGCAGCAGCAGCAGCAGGACAGGAGCATTCCCTGAACCAAACAGGTTGTGGCCTACTGGACAGCAACTCTGCACCCCAGTGTTAGAAGATCCGTGGAGCTACTGTGCACAAACTGGATGTGTGGCCGCAACTTGCCCGAGTTTGCAGTGAGAGCTGTCCTGCCCGGCCAGTAGTGTAGGCATCCAGAGCGGGTTTCAGTGCGGCGGGGGCATCGTTACCCCAAAAAAAGGAGAACCCCTTGTCCAACGGGAAATGTTGAACGACTGACCCTTTGTCAAGATTAATCAGCGTGGTATCGGCCAAGGATTTCCACACAACCAATGCCTTAGGCGTCAGTCTGGGTTCAAACTACCTGCCATCTCATCCACCTATTCTGATGCAGCCACCCACCCCCTGCCCCGTCTGATGCCGCCATCCCCCTGATGCCAACACATCTGCGATCAGTTTTCTTTCTCGGCCAATCTGCCTACCACCGTCTTTACCAGGGACTTGGTATTGCCACCCACCTCAACACTCTGTCCATTGTCCACTTCCTATGTGCTCATGCACTGCTTGCTCGTTGCTGTTTTGCCTGACATCCACCACTTGTTCATTGTGCCCAGCTTCGCGGCCTGGTACTCTAGTTTTTGCCCACCTCCAGAATGTCCATTGTGCCACTCTACTGACCTCATGCTGTTTGCTCCTGTCATCACCTCCACTCTCTGTCATTGTGCCACTGCCGACCTCATGCTGCTGCGCCGTGACCCTCCGCTCTCATCATTGGTGCCGCTCTGGCCTAATACTATTTTTGCCACCTGCATAATGTCATTGTGCCACTCTCTGACCTCATGCTGCTGCTGTGACTCCTGTCGTGCCCTCCACAATGTGTCATTGTGCCACTGACTGACCTCATGCTGCTGCCGAGTCTGCTGCCGTGCCCTCAACACATTGGCCTACTCCAGTTTTTTTGCCACCCTCCAGAATTTGTCATTGTTTCCCCCCACTTCAACCACATGCTGCGGGATGGGGCTGTTTCCCCCGTCCCCCCCTTCCACATGGTAAATTGGCCCCCCTGCCCCTGCCCTTATGCTGCTGCTGTTGTCCTGCCGTGCCCTCCACACTGGGCCCATTTTTCCCAACTTTTTTGGGCCTACCCCTTTTTTTTTGCCAGCTCCAAAAATTTTGGGCCCTTTGGGTGCCCTCCCCTGACCTAAAATGCGTTTGCCCCCGGGTGACCTCCACACTTTTGTAAATTGTCCCACTCTGGGGCCCTTGGTACGGGGTTTGGGGCCCACTTCCAAATTGTCATTTTCCCAAACTGTCTGACCCCCAGCTGCTGGGTTTGGCCGCCTTTCCCACCCAACCCCCACACTCGGGTCCCCAATTTGTTGCCACCCTGAGCTCTAGTTTTTTTTTTTTTCCCCTTTTTTGCTGCCATGATTTTTTTCAGGCTCCCTTTTCCTGCTTCAGTTTTTTGGTCATTTTTGCCCCCAAAAGTCCCGGGGGAATTTTATAGGGAACCCGTTTCCTAAGAAGCGGGGGGCCCGGGCACCCTGCGTGTCATAAAAAAAAACCCAACATTGTATGAAACCAAACCAAGATCCCCCTGCATTTTTTAAACAGGGGCCAAAACTTTTCAAACAGCACCCTGCGGGCTCTTTTGGCGGGGCCGGGAAATAGCTGTTTTTTTAACGCTTTCTTGCCGAAGAAATTTCCCCGGAACAAACGAATTTTGTAAAAAAATTTTCGGCCGAAATTGACCGAATCAAATTTTTTTGAAAAAAATTTTCCCCCCCAACTCTACTAGTAACGTAAAACCCCTCCCCTTTAAAAAAATAAAGAGCGAGGAGGGGGGGAACCAGGACAAAAAACCCCCACAAAACCCCTTTGTGCACTCAGAGAAAATAAAATTTCTCTTATCACCTCATCAGGGCAATATCAAAAGAACAATGTATTTGGTAGAAGTCTTGGTTTACTGTTTCTCACATGTTGAAAAGCAATTTTTTGTAGTGAAAAAAACCCCTTTTTAAGTGACTTGGGAAATTCCTGCTTTCTCTCCCTACATATAGTACAGCTTTTCCTGTATCAGTGTGTGTACAGAGCAAAATGCCAATCACTATAGGTGGGCGTGGTAAGTACCCTTTTCATTTTCTGTTTTTTTTCCTTTATCTGTTTTTTTTCTAAGAAACCCCTGTTCAAATCATATAAATCCACAAATCAAAAGCGTTTACCTTTCTACCCAACCTTTTAAATCATATTGTGCCCCAAAGGGGATTGAAATAAACCATTTGATGGGGTTCTTTTTAAAATTTTTTTCCCGGGACAACTAACAAAAAATCATGGGTAGACCAAACATTTTATTAGCATACACTCTGCTCCATTTTAAAGACTACCACCCTACAATACACCCTCAACATAATGTCCTTGAATCACAAAGACCCGTGTTAAAAAAAAGTGGTTCTTTAGTAGTTAAAAAAAAGAATTTGTCAGCAGACGAAATATAGAAACAGAGAAAAAATTTATAAAAAAAAAGTCCCCCGGTCCACCCGTTTTCCCCGGAAATTAAAGATAGTAAATGTAAAAAAATTTCCCTAGATAAATAATAAAGGGTTCCCGATACTGAAAACCTATTTAAATATATTTTGAAAAATTTTGGGTTTTTGCGCAGATCCTTTATGGAGGAAACCGAAATATTACCCAGCAAAACATTTAATAAATCTAAAACACCACCACTTACACCCCAAAAATTTTTCCTTTTAAGCCACCTGCTCTCTGGGGGGGCCTGGGAGCTCCATTCTTTGGGTTAAAAGGGGGTTTTCCCCCAAATTTAAAACCCATGCATTTTTATAGCCCCGCCCAAAAAACCCCCCCTTTTGAATCAAAATGCTGTTTTAAGGAAAAGTGGGCAGGTCTTTAGCAAATGATTGAAAACATGTCTCTGCCCTTTTCCCGCCTATTTTCTGTTACAAAATGACAATGAAATTGCAAGAGATTTATATTGTTCTGACCCTGTGGAGCTCTAAAAAAGTGTTTACTTATGTAAATGAGAAGCTTTCAAAGACAGATAAGACTCTGCAGGAGGTGACTCACCACAGTCTGAGTGAATGACTGACAGCAGCTTAGAGCAATGAGGGGTAAGAGAGAGCAGGGAGAGATGGTCCGAACCAGAAATATCTGGTTGCTCTAAGAGGTGAAAAAACCTTCTTTGTCTCCTGACCACAGAAAAATCAACAAAGCAAAGTACTGTATATACTTGAGTATGAGCTGACCCGAATATAAGCCGAGGCACCTAATTTTACCACAAATAACTGGGAAAAGACTGGAGTATAAACCTAGGGTGGAAAATGCAGCAGCTACTGGTAAATTTAAAAAATACAAATGGATGCCAAAAAAATTACATAGGCAGGTATAGGCAATTTAATGTCCCCCATAGGCATTTTAATGTCCCCCATAGGCATGTATAGGCAGTTTAATGCCTCACATATGCAGGTATAGGCAGTTTAATGTCCCCCATAGGTAGGTATATTTCCTCCATAGGCAGGTGTAGGCAGGATTTTTAAAAAAAAATAAAAAATACAAGTACTCACCTCTCTCACTCGCTGCTCCGAGGCGCTCCGTCTTATTCCCAGCACAGGGGGCGTGATGTCTCATCAGGCCACGCAGGCAGCGTGATGACATAGCATGCCGCCTGTGCTGGATATTCCCGGAAGGCTGCAAGTCTGCATGCGGCCTTCCGGAGTCCAATGCGGAGCAGCGAGCGCATACAGCTGAAGAGATCGCTGGTGGTGCCCGGGCCATGACAGCACCTGGACACCAACAGCTGACTCAAGTGTCAGCTGTATGCGCTCCCAGAGAAGGCACATACAGCTGAAGAGATCGCCACCGATGCCCGGGCCATGGCAGCGCTCGGACACTAACGGCTGACTCAAGTATAAGCTGAGGAGGACTTTTTCAGCACATTTTTTGTGCTGAAAAACTTGGCTTATATTCGAGTATATACAGTATTTAAAAAAAATTCTTCATTTACCTTTCCCTGCATGTTAAAAGCTAATCATTGTAGTGAGAAAAACCCTTTAAAGACTTGAATGGATCTGATCTGTGAAAGTCCTTTAGCAGCCGTTGGAGATAGCTCTGCTTTGACATTATTTTACATTGCCATTTTGTTTATGACAATAAAAAGACAAAACCACAACCCACTATAATCCCCAAAGACAAAAATTTGTACAGGAATACAGTGAAGGAAATAATTATTTGATCCCTTGATGATTGTGTAAGTTTGCCCACTGACAAATGCATGAACAGTAAAATCCTGAGTGATAACCACCTTCCCTCCACTAGGACATTAAAAATGGTCAGGGCTGGGTTTTCCAGCAAGACAATGACCCAAAACATACAGCCAAAGGAACAAAGGAGTGGCTCAAAACGAAGCACATTAAGGTCATGAAGCAGCCTAGCCAGTCTCCAGACCTTAATCCCATAGAAAACTTACGGAGGGAGTTGAAGCTCCGAGTTGCCAAGCGACAGCCTTAAAACTCTTCCTGACCAAAATTCCTCCTGACATGTGCGCAAACCTCATCATCAACTACAAAAAACCTCTGACTGCTGTGCTTGCCAACAAGGGTTTTGCCACCAAGTATTGTTTGCCAGAGGGATCAGATACTTATTTCTCTCTGCAAAATGCAAATAAATTTATATAATTTATACAATGTGATTTTCTGGATTTTATTTTGGATGTTCTTTCTCTCAATGTTAAAATTAACCTACCCTTAAAGAGAACCTGTCACATAGTTTATGCCCCCATTGCTGAGGACAGAACAAGCTAGTGTCAGACCTGCTGTTTCCAGCGCTGTGTCCCTTATTCTGTAAGATGCTGTAGTTTTCGTGTATTTAATGCTCAAATCTGCAGTTTTCAGCCAGAAGAGTCATTAGAAGAGTCCTTCAGAGTCTGTTTTTTTCAAACCCTGCCCACCTGAGGCTAGCCCCGCCCACCTCAACTGACAAACCTATTACTTTGAATAGGTAGAAACATGTGAATAACTGTCAGTGGGCGGAGCTAACCTTTGGTGGGTGGAGCTAACACCTGCTCATGAATAAGATTTAAGGGGTAAATACTCTAAAACTGCTGCATCTTACCGAATAAGGGACACAGCGCTGGAAACAGCAGGTCTGACACTAGCTTGTGCTGCCCTCAGGAAGGGGGGCACAACCTATGTGACAGGTTCCCTTTAAAATTATAGACTGTTCATGTCTTTGTCAGTGGGAAAACTTACACAATCAGCAAGGGCTCAAATAATTATTTCCTTCACTGTATTTTTTTTTTACTTGTAATTCCAGTCCCAGAAAAATTTTTCCTCAGAATCAAATAGTATCTATATGGATTTGGAACAACAAGCCAGTCACTGAAAAAATCCTAAACAAATCCAAACTCTAAAATATAACTTTTAATATATACCCATAAAAAATACGATTACGTATCTCAAGTCTATCTCAATCAATATATATATACAAGTACACACTGTCCCTATCTATTATCCCTACACTTATCCTCAAATAGACCAAGTAATCGTCCCGATAAGGACGGCCTAGTCTTTGTAGGCTCACCCTATTAAATCACTTTGTGTCCCTATCAACCACCAGAAACATTAACATATATATATTTCTGTACAGTGTTTAAAGATATATCAATTCAAAATCCAAACACAGTTATCAATATTCCTGTAGAGTCCCATATAAAGTACTCAAAGGCTCACAGTCCACTAATATGAACACTGCAATTTTTCTCTTTCAATTATAGGGTAAATGTCTATATATATCGTCCGTGTAGGGAACATAAGATACATTTATCCAAAATCATTTCAAGATACATCAAACCTTATCCTCTTATCCTCATCCTCGACGCGTTTCCCCCCTCCATATTATGGGGTTCATCAGGAGGATCTCCTAGGGGACGTCACACTGACTCAAGATAGTAGTCTCCTCGATATGCTGATGTTACTATGTCCTGTATCCCATCTTAAATAGGTTCAAATGACCGCTGTTTACCGCCCTCAGGTGTGCTCACCACTCGGCGTCTTCAAAACGCTACTGCGCATGCGCCGGCGTTAGGCGGCGTCATGGTAACCAGCGCCGTTCAGCCG
Source organism: Phyllomedusa bahiana (assembly GCA_025379985.1). Taxonomy (NCBI): domain Eukaryota; kingdom Metazoa; phylum Chordata; class Amphibia; order Anura; family Hylidae; genus Phyllomedusa; species Phyllomedusa bahiana. Next base: position 28,534 of record JAODAL010033513.1, read on the forward strand.
CGCACGCGCCGATAACTCGGCATCTTCAGGTTGCTACTGCGCATGCGCTGGCAAAGAGCGGCACCATGACAACCAGCACCGCTCAGCCGCGCGTGCGCCGAATGCTCGGTGTCACATTTCTACTGCGCATGCGCCGGCATCATCACCAGACAAGATCATCTGCGCATGCGCCAACCAACGCGCGTCCCACTCAGACTCTCCCACCACATCCATCTCAATTCTCAACGATGTTGTATAGGGCAAGATGTCCAGTTCTATTTCTCCATTCATCCAGAGATTGGCGCAGCTCAACACCACAAGCCAAACCTACACCATCAGCGGCACGCAGAACCCAGCTTTCACACCCAAATCACATCCCAATAATTAGATATAAGGTATACATACCACTAAGGGCAAACAGTATACAGCTTATATATGTTTATATCACATCTTGGTGGTCAGATAATAAAACGTTTCAGTATACCACCCACATATTCCTCATTGGGCCAAATATACCCATAAGAAGATCTAAAAGAGGGATACCTAATAGAACACAGAGAAACATCATTTAAAAAAATGAATCAATACAGATGTATGCAAGAGTATAAAGTTTCGGGATCAAGAATATATATAATCCCTGAGATAATAAATCATATCCTAATGGCTATTCTGCCCAGATACAACCACCCATTTCTATCCTTATGAGCCTACAGGATACCAAAGACACGTTAAATATATATACACCAGGAGATTTCAAATAAAACAGCCAAAATATAGAAGTTCGTTAAGACCCTCTGGCTGTATCGTTTTCATTCTAAAGGTCCACTCTGTTTCCTTACAAAGTAATTTTTTATCAAGATTTCCCTTTCTTAATGTCGAGTTTATCTTTTCCATACACAGAAACATCATGCCCGAGGAATCTCCCTCATGTTCCATCCAGATATGCCTGGCAAGAGGGGTGTCACGTCTATGTCGCACATCCCCTAAGTGTTCACCAATGCGAATTTTTAACTGTCTGGTCGTCTTACCTATATATTGTTTGCCACAGCTACAATTACAGAGATAAACAACTTCCTGGGTACAGCAATTCATAAAATCACGAATCGCATAGATCTTCCCTGTCACCGAACTCTTAAACTCCTTAGTCTGACAGATATACTTGCAAAATGTACATCTTCCGCATCTAAACATTCCCAACGGTTTACGATCTAACCATGTTCCTGTTGGTTTTGGTGACGTATAATGGCTGTGAATCAGCCTATCCCTCAATGACCTTCCTCTTCTATATGTCACTTGAGGAGTTTTAGAGAGACAGTCAGCTAGATCTTTATCACACTGCAATATACCCCAATGTCTCCGCAAGATCTTCATTACATCATTGTTTCGGTTGTCATATGTGCCTATTATCCTAAAATGGGTTTCCTCATCTCTTGGTCCCCTCGGGTTCAATAGATGGTTCCTGTCACTCCTAAGTGCGTTCTTAAATGCAGGCTTCAATACTGATGGAGGATATCCCCTTTCCAGGAACCTATCCTTGAGGTCATTTGCCTGTTGGTAAAAATCTCTTATTCTGGAGCAGTTTCTACGTATACGTAGGTATTGACCTTTGGGTATACCTCTTTTTAGCTTTTCAGGGTGATATGAATCCCACCGCAGGAGGCTATTAGTAGCCGTCTCCTTACGATGAGTCCAAGTTTGTATATAACCCAAATCATCCCTGAAAATCCTAAGATCCAAAAAAGCTATTTCTGACATATGAATCTCAAATGTAAATTTCAACCCAATCTCATTAGTGTTCAACACCTGGATAAATTCTCTAAACGACGCCTCCGTGCCCTGCCACAGCACGAAGACGTCATCTATGAATCTGCCCCAGTATAGAATTTTATTGGTGAACCCCTCCATTTCCTCTCCGAACACCAGGGCCCTCTCCCACCAGCCCAGGAATAGATTTGCATACGTGGGAGCGCATGGGCTTCCCATAGCGGTACCCCTGAGCTGGTGGTAGACCCTGGGTCCGAAGAGGAAATAGTTATGGGTAAGAATAAATTCCAACAGACTTCTATCCTCTAGTCCATTACCCATAAGCTTTTCACAAATTAGTGTTCATAATGACACGGAGCTCTCCTTCAATCTCACAGAGATTCTACACAGATAGCAAATATCAGTATAGGGACTGATGGTACCACCACGCCACTTTTTTTAGGGAATCTCCCCAAAAATACAAATCCTCCACTATGTACACCACCCACAAAGAAAGGGGGGAAAAGAAAAAACATACGAGAGGATGTCGAGCAGGAGCCACAAGAAAAAAAAGAAAAAATAGGGATGAAATAAATAAGACATCCTTTAGCACTTCAGACCTAAAAAAACTGGGTATATTCAACCTCTCGAAATATTCTCTTTCGATTGGAGAAATTAATCTATTAGCAAAAGGCTTATCGTTCTGTCCAACGAACAACAATATTAATCAATACGATCTATTCATTGATTTTCAGAGATTTGTCAGGAAACTGACATTAACTCGACATTTTCTACTCAATCCATATACTCCAAATGTTGATGATTTCCCAGGGACAAAAATGAAAAAAGTGGAAATCAAGAACAGATCCAGGTTTTACCCAATACAATCTCAGGGTCACCTATTAAAATCCTTCCAAGAGCTAGTAACTGATGAGTTACAAGGAATAAACCCGAGTAACAAGCATTCTAATCTGAACAAGGCTGAAAAAGCTGCAATTAAAACTCTGCAAAATAATAATATGATCATTATCAGAGCGGCAGATAAAGGTGGTGGTATCGTCATATTAGATCAGGACCAGTACCAAAACTAGGCCAACAGATTACTATCAGATACTCTGTATTATGAGAAATGTACAGGGGACCCCTTTCCCTGTGTACAAATTAACTTACAGACATTTTTGAATGACGCATTTAGCAAGGGAATCATAAATAAGAAAGAAAAAAATGTTCTTTTCATTAATGAACCAAACTTTCCTTTTTTTATTTTCTCCCAAAAATACATAAAAATTTATCCACACCCCCAGGTAGGCCTATTATATCCGGTATAAATTCCCCCACTAGTAATCTGTCGCACTATATTGATTTATTTTTACAGTCACATGTAATTCAACTTTCAAGTTATCTTAAGGATTCAGGCCAACTGATACAACTGTTAGCTAATATGCCCCCAAAAGACGATTATATTCTTCTGACTCTAGACGTGTCTGCCCTCTATACAAACATATCACATGACCTAGGAACAGAGTGTATAGAAGATATTCTGTCAACTGATATAGAGATGCCCATCCAACAAAAGACCTTCATTAAGGAGAGTATGTATTTCATCCTGAATAATAACTTCTTTCAGTACAACAGTGATATATATACACTCACCGGCCACTTTATTAGGTACACCATGCTAGTAACGGGTTGGACCCCCTTTTGCCTTCAGAACTGCCTCAATTCTTCGTGGCATAGATTCCACAAGGTGTTGCAACGATGCTCAATTGGTACCAAGGGGCCCAAAGAGTGCCAAGAAAATATTCCCCACACCATGACATCACCACCACCAGCCTGAACCGTTGATACAAGGCAGGATGGATCCATGCTTTCATGTTGTTGACGCCAAATTCTGACCCTACCATCCGAATGTCGCAGCAGAAATCGAGACTCATCAGACCAGGCAACGTTTTTCCAATCTTCTACTGTCCAATTTCGATGAGCTTGGGCAAATTGGAGCCTCAGTTCCCTGTTCTTAGCTGAAAGGAGTGGCACCCGGTGTGGTCTTCTGCTGCTGTAGCCCATCTGCCTCAAAGTTCGCCGTACTGTGCATTCAGAGATGCTCTTCTGCCTACCTTGGTTGTAACGGGTGGCTATTTGAGTCACTGTTGCCTTTCTATCAGCTCGAACCAGTCTGCCCATTCTCCTTTGACCTCTGGCATCAACAAGGCATTTCCGCCCACAGGACTGCCGCTCACTGGATGTTTTTTCTTTTTCGGACCATTCTCTGTAAACCCTAGAGATGGTTGTGCGTGAAAATCCCAGGAGATCAGCAGTTTCTGAAATACTCAGACCAGCCCTTCTGGCACCAACAACCATGACACGTTCAAAGGCACTCAAATCACCTTTCTTCCCCATACTGATGCTCGGTTTGAACTGCAGGAGATTGTCTTGACCATGTCTACATGCCTAAATGCACTGAGTTGCCGCCATGTGATTGGCTGATTAGAAATTAAGTGTTAACGAGCAGTTGGACAGGTGTACCTAATAAAGTGGCCGGTGAGTGTATAAACAGATACGTGGAACCGCAATGGGCACCAGAGTAGCGCCCTCCTATGCAAACCTCTTCATGGGGTCTTTTGATACTAAGCATATCTACTCTCACCCCCCTTTACAAATATGTGGCATTGTACAAGAGGTATATAGACGACCTCTTGTTCGTCTGGTCTGGGCCTTCCAATTATATTCAAGATTTTGTTAATGATGTAAACAAAAATACCTGGGGGATACATTTCACTTCCCAATTTAGTGATAAAAAATTAGAATTTCTTGATATTGATATATCCCTTGCTGAAGGCACCTTCCTGACAGCCACTCACTTCATAAAGGTTGATAGTAATAGTTACATTCACTTTAAAAGTGCCCATCATCGCCCCTGGAAGGAGAATATATCTTATGGTCAGCTGCGCCGAATACGAAAAAATTGTTCAGAAGATGTTGTTTTTAAAAAACAAGCTCTTTTTATTAAACAAAGGTTTAAAGATAAAGGTTATCCTACAAAACTATTAGATGACGCCTTTGAGAAAACAATGACACTTAAGCAAGAGGACTGTCTAGTCTACAATAAAGATAAAGAGAAAGATATAGAATCTAATAAGAAAAAGGAGGAGAGACAAAAATTCTCTCTCATTACTCAATTCACCTCAGTATATCCAGAAATTAAGAGAGTGCTAAATAAGCACTGGCACCTTCTGAAAAAAGATGCATTCTTAGGACCTCTCATTCCAGAAAATCCATCACTTATATATAGGCGGGCTCCAAATGTTAAGAATCTAGTGGCTCCAAGTCAAACTAAAAACCAGCAGGATTTGGCTAATAAAGAACCAACAAATCCAGGCAGCTCTGTATGTGGATCTTCAAACTGTTTGTGCTGTAGGAGCATCAACAGCACAAAACAGTTCATATCCAATACCACAAAAGAAAGTTACAACATCAAACAGAGTCTAAATTGTAAAAGTAACTTTGTTATTTACATAATCGAATGCAGCTGTCACCTTCAGTACGTGGGCCGTACCATACGACCCCTCCATATGAGACTCAACGGGCACAGAGCCTGTATTAAACGAGGGGAACTTAAACAGAGTGTAGCCCGTCATTTTCTGGAATACCATAACCAGGATTTTAGTCTTCTGAGAATCACTCCTATAGATCAGGTCCCGCAGCATAAAACCAATAGGTTTCAGCTTCTACAGAAGCGCGAGACCTATTGGATGTTTAAACTCCAGACTATATACCCAAAAGGTATGAACGAGGCAGTGGAGCTCATTTATTAGACTTGTAGCAGTATAGGCTGTTTTTTTATATGTATATTTTATGTTTGTATGAAATAAGACTATTGTAATTGCCTACACATTGAGCTCACTGCGCTCTGGACCAGTTTTGAACCGGGTTAGAGATCTCCCTTTCCATATTAATAATCTACATGAAAGTATTCCTCTGATTCTATTAAATGAAGATTTTGGCATTATCCCAGACGTGCTTTTTCGTGCGTCAGAATAAGTGTAAAAACCATTAAAATTCCCATAGAGTGTCGCTCGTCTCCCTATTGGTCGAAGGAGCCGAGCCTTCCTTTTTTTGACCAATCATATATTGAGTTATACTTTTCATAGAACTAAATGGCACGAGCAGCTCGGATTTCTATTGTCCCTGAGAGATGTTCTCTCTAGGATTAACCAATCAGGTTTAAGTTGCAGACTGCCATTGATAATATGCACAGAGACGCGCTTATCTGGGCGCTCTAAGATTGAATATTGCATAATAGTATCATCAGCACGGTTGGTTAGATTACCGCCGGGGTAATAATCCAAACACCTATGGGAGCTATTATGTTTCTGTAGATGGTGGATAATACTGAATCCATTGTTGGATTGAGATCTTGTTTCCCCGTATAAATTTCTTATATTTAATCTCTCTACTTCTTTGTTTTTTAATCAGAGTGAACTAATACATCTGAGATGATAGTAGCACTCTAGACGCGATCTCTTCTGTGCCAGAATGAGTGTAAAAACCATTATAACTCCCATAGAGTGTCGCTCGTTCCCTTATTGGCTGAAGGAGCCGAGCCCCTCCTCTCAACAGCCAATCATACATTGAGCTACTCTTTCCATAGAACTATATGATACGAGTAGCTCGTATTTTGATTGGTTCTGAGAGACGAGCCCCTCTAGGTTTAACCAATCACGTTTAGGTCATAGACTTCCATTCATAATACATAGTGAGATGCGCTTACTTGGGCGCTCTCAGTTTGAATACTTCATACTAGCACCATCAGCACGGATGGTCAGCTTACCGCCGTGGTCAGAGTTTGAATTTCTTATGAGAGCCACTCCACTTTTGTATGCTAGCGATATTGCCCCCCTTCTGCTCTCCTCTAGTAGAAACAACATAGGGGAGTGCGGCTCATTTCCTGACTGGTTGGGAGGACGGGAGCTTTCTCGCCCATAAACCAATCCCGCCATCTGTTTAAATGACTTGAACTGTTAGACCCACAGTGATTGGTTGTTTTTTTTTTCCATAGATTAACAGGGTGATTTTGTTGCTCGCAATCTCATTGGCTGGCTTCGCCGCCCAATGAGAAGTGCGGAATACTTTTAAATGACTGCTTTTCCCGGCATTTCCCGTAATCACAATTCCTGAGGTAGCGCCGGTTTCGGCGAGAAACGCGTCGTTAGTGATTTTAATTTTTATATGTTTGCTAAGGGTGTAATACCTTTTTATGAGTTGTTACTCTATTAAACATCTTTTTTTCTAACTCCTCGTACTACTTGGAGCTTTAAATAGATGAGCGCCGGGAACTATATTTTTCTCTGAGTTTCTATGGATGGAACATGAGGGAGATTCCTCGGGTATGATGTTTCTGAGTATGGAAAAGATAAACTCGACATCAAGAAAGTGAAATCTTGATAAAAAATTACTTTGTAAGGAAACAGAGTGGACCTTTAGAATGAAAACGATACAGCCAGAGGGTCTTAACGAACTTCTATATTTTGGCTGTTTTATTTGAAATCTCCTGGTGTATATATATTTAACGTGTCTTTGGTATCCTGTAGGCTCATAAGGATAGAAATGGGTGGTTGAATCTGGGAAGAATAGCCATTAGGACATGATTTATTATCTCAGGGATTATATATATTCTTGATCCCGAAACGTTATACTCTTGCATACATATATATTGATTCGTTTTTTTAAATGATGTTTCTCTGTGTTCTATTAGGTATCCCTCTTTTAGATCTTCTTATGGGTATATTTGGCCCAATGAGGAATATGTGGGTGGTATACTGAAACGTTTTATTATCTGACCACCAAGATGTGATATAAACATATATAAGCTGTATACTGTTTGCCCTTAGTGGTATGTATACCTTATATCTAATTATTGGGATGTGATTTGGGTGTGAAAGCTGGGTTCTGCGTGCCGCTGATGGTGTAGGTTTGGCTTGTGGTGTTGAGCTGCGCCAATCTCTGGATGAATGGAGAAATAGAACTGGACATCTTGCCCTATACAACATCGTTGAGAATTGAGATGGATGTGGTGGGAGAGTCTGAGTGGGACGCGCGTTGGTTGGCGCATGCGCAGATGATCTTGTCTGGTGATGATGCCGGCGCATGCGCAGTAGAAATGTGACGCCGAGCATTCGGCGCACGCGCGGCTGAGCGGTGCTGGTTGTCATGGTGCCGCTCTTTGCCAGCGCATGCGCAGTAGCGACCTGGAGATGCCGAGTTATCAGCGCGTGCGCTGCTGAATGGCGCTGGTCCCCATGACGCCGCCTAACGCCGGCGCATGCGCAGTAGCGTTTTGAAGACGCCAAGTGGTGAGCACACCTGAGGGCGGTAAACAGCGGTCATTTGAACCTATTTAAGATGGGATACAGGACATAGTAACATCAGCATATCGAGGAGACTACTATCTTGAGTCAGTGTGACGTCCCCTAGGAGATCCTCCTGATGAACCCCATAATATGGAGGGGGGAAACGCGTCGAGGATAAGAGGATAAGGTTTGATGTATCTTGAAATGATTTTGGATAAATGTATCTTATGTTCCCTACACGGACGATATATATAGACATTTACCCTATAATTGAAAGAGAAAAATTGCAGTGTTCATATCAGTGGACTGTGAGCCTTTGAGTACTTTATATGGGACTCTACAGGAATATCGATAACTGTGTTTGGATTTTGAATTGATATATCTTTAAACACTGTACAGAAATATATATATGTTAATGTTTCTGGTGGTTGATAGGGACACAAAGTGATTTAATAGGGTGAGCCTACAAAGACTAGGCCGTCCTTATCGGGACGATTACTTGGTCTATTTGAGGATAAGTGTAGGGAAAATAGATAGGGACAGTGTGTACTTGTATATATATATTGATTGAGATAGACTTGAGATACGTAATCGTATTTTTTATGGGTATATATTAAAAGTTATATTTTAGAGTTTGGATTTGTTTAGGATTTTTTCAGTGACTGGCTTGTAATTCCAGTCCCCCTTAGGTACTTGACCACGGTACATACAATCACTTGGAGCGATCACTTGTACATTATTCTGCATTACTAATGTATTGCAGAACTGAGTACTATTACTGCTCTTCTATTACTCCCTGCCTCAGGCAGGGCATAATAGAGGCAGTAAGATGACAAACCTGGGGGCCTTCATTTGGCTTCCAGCTGTTGTGACTGCTGGCTGGCACCCCGCAAATGGGTCATAGAGGAGCAAACCAGGAGGTGTATAACTGCTAAGATGCTGCAATCATGTGCAAACTCTGACGTCACACGCCATCACTAGTAGCACAAAGTACACCAAGTCCGGACCTCCGGCTCTGAGGGGAGAAACGCGTGATCGCGGCTCCCAAACAGCGGCACAGAGACTCTGTTCGCTGATTATGGCTCCATTATTATAAGCTGTTATCTACATATGTGAGTATCCTTGATATAATTTATGCTGCATCACTAGGGTAGCTAAATGGCCACTGCCATAGTACTATGCTTATATATTCCTATGTGATTGCAGGAGCATCTTGTATTATTTGGATGGGATAGACTGTCATCTAAGCTTGTGAGTACTCTGTCTCCTAACTATGCTGCATCATTGGATGAGTTTAATGGCCACTTTCATATTGTTTTATACACCTATGTGTTCCTGGCAGCATGTACTTCAGAGTTGTAGAATCGCCTGAGTATTGAATGTGCCATTGCCATTCTATATAGTCTTGAATGTTGTGATTTGATACCTCTTGCTGTTGCTACCTGTTTGTTTCATCTTTTTGTATACAGTATATTACTATACCCTTGATGTATTCCTTTTAATTTAGGAAAGAAACAAGTCAGGTTTGCTTATCTTATATTTTGTTATATCTTAGTGGCATCGTCCACCTTATACTGTATATATCAGTTTGTTTTGTTTGTGTACCTTTACTATACTTAGGGTGCACTAGGGCTGTGGTAGCTTAGGTTCCAGGTGGAACCGTCCTTATCAGGACGACGTTTTCCACATTTGTATAGGCAGTCTTTAGGATAGGTTTTTCTTAGGGATAGTGTAGTGTTATTTAGAAATATGTTTTTATTAGTGTTTATTAAAAGTTATGTTTTATATTCTTGTCCAGTGATTTGCTTCACTATACATATATAGAAATACAGGAATACATGAGACTGAAGCTAAATTGATTTGTTCTGTAGTCTGATTGGAGTGTGAGTTGCTCAACCTACCTTCTGGATAGTGCAGTCTTTGGTCTTGATGAAATATTATGAGTTGTTTTGAAAATGTAAGAGTCTAAAGATTTTTTTTTCTAGGTGAACTTGGGTCTATGAGAAGCCTTGGCTCCTAGGCTTACAATTAATCATGTATTTTTCTCAGCTGGTTGCATGCCCAAACTTGGGGGCCTTTGGGGGCCATGTATGACTAAGCACCTGAGTTCTCTCCTTACAATTTACAATAGGCAGCACTTCTTTATTTGGCAGTCATAACAAGTTCCTTCCATCTCCAAGGGATTTGGGGACACAGTAGATTAATCAGCCAATTTCAGCTGTCATAAAAAAACTATACATAATTCACAATAAATTGGAAATTTTATTTAATGTCATAAATACAGATCTAAAGATTGTTGCAAAACCAAGCACATAGTAATAATCAAGTAAATCCTGAACAATGCTTTATCAGTCCTTTTGTAAATGAACGAATTTAAAAGTAATCTTTGGAAGGAACGAAATCTGTTGTGCTATCTGTAGGTTCAGTGTGTTGGGTCTTCATATCACTGAATTCTGAAATCTTGGTATCGTTGAGGACTGTGATATAATAGTTTTGAAAATGGACACTTTTTAGTGCCTGTGACCTACTAAAAATATTATTAATGTTTATCTCACAACGTAGCTATAGACACCTTAAAATTCTGTATAACATTTTAAAACCATTCAGTGTCAGACTGAGGGGTTTGGGGCCCACAGGGGAGTTGATCTTGGGGAGCCCACCCTACTGTACATGAAAATGTTACCGGCCTCTCGGACATAAATGCGCCCATTTTACCACATAATACAGTGTGCAAAACAGAACTGTATTGTGTAGTACAATGTAGTCACACATTTGTCAGTCTAACATATCATAGACACATGGCTAAGTAGCTCCATCCATATCCCCCTCCACCCACATACAATATCCCCCTCCACCCACATACAATAGCCCCCTCCACGTTTCCCTTGGTCACGCACCTCACCATCTTCTAAAATAAACACCAGCAAGAAAGTAGAAGTGTAACTCCTATCACAGGGTCAGGTGTTCCTTCACTCTTACAATCAGGGACACATGTACGCTGCCACTATACTAGTGCCGATATAACTACAACACCGCCATATAGAGACCACATAGTGGTCAGACAGCAGCTCAGGTATAACCTACAACACCACCATATAGAGACCACATAGAGGTCAGACACCAGCTCAGGTATAACCTGCAACACTTCCATATAGAGACCACATAGTGGTCAGACACCAGCTCAGGTATAACCTACAACAACGCCATATAGAGACCACATAGAGGTCAGACACCAGCTCAGGTATAACCTACAACACCGCCATATAGAGACCACATAGAGGTCAGACACCAGCTCAGGTATAACCTACAGCACTGCCATATAGAGACCATATAGAGGTCAGACACCAGCTCAGGTATAACCTACAACACCTCCATATAGTGACCACGTAGAGGTGAGAGACGCGGGGAGAAGCTACAGCACTGCCATATAGAGACAATAAAGAGGTCAGACACCATCTCATGTATAACCTACAACACCGACATATAGAGACCACATAGAGGTGAGAGACCAGCTCAGGTATAAGCTACAACACCGCCATATGGAGACCACATAGAGGTCAGACACCAGCTCAGGTATAACCTACAACACAGCCATAAAGAGACCACATAGTGGTAAGACACCAGCTCAGGTATAACCTACAACACCACCATATAGAGACCACACAGAGGTCAGATACCAGCTCAGGTCACATCACATTACAGTATAAAAAATAACCCCTGAAATCTGGGACTCACCGGAGACGTCTAATGAGTTGTTCTCTTCTCTTATTAGCCGTTCTTATTCCCTTTTCTTCTGCATCTATTCCACACCGCCATGATGACTTGTCCCGGCCACAACTCATCCCTGCAGAAATTACAACCAAATATCTTAGAATCCTCAATTTCCAGCATCTCTTTACCTATTCCCACCTCTGTACAAACTACCCAGGGGTGAGAGAGCGGGTACAAGCAATAACTTAGAGGCCTAGTATCCTAAGGAGTTGGAGGGTGGGGAGAGGTCCCAGGTAACTAGATAGGCCCTATTTAGGTAGCTAGACCCCCACTGGATAAGTTGGTAGGCCAGCCCCAGGTAGGCTGGTGGGTACCGAGCCACAGGTGGGTAGGTAAATAGCCCCCAGGTAGATAAGCAGGCCCCAGTTAGGAAAGTAGATAGGCTACAGTTAGGTTGGTGGCCCCAGTTAGGTAGGCTGTAGGTAGGTGGTTCCCCCCAGTAAGGTAAGCTGTAGGTAGTTAGGGTCCCCTTTATATAGGCTGCAAGCAGTTAGGGACCCCCTTTAGGTAGTATAAAGGCAGTTAGGGCCTCCTTAGGTAGTATACAGGTAGTTAGGGGTCTCCTTTAGGTACTATACAGGCAGTTAGGGGTCTCCTTTAGGTATTATACAGACAGTTAGGGGTCTCCTTCAGGTAGTATACAGGCAGTTAGGGGTCTCCTTTAGGTAGTATACAGGTAGTTAGGGGCCTCCTTTAGGTATTATACAGGTAGTTAGGGGCCTCCTTTAGGTAGTGTGCAGGAAGTCAGCCCCCCCCCCTTCAGCTACTGTACTGTGTAGGTAGTCAGAGCCCCCTTAGTATTTAGGTAGTCAGAGCCACCTTAGTATTTAGGTAGCCAGGGCCCCCTTTAGATAGCCAGGCCCCCTATAGGTAGCCAGGGCCCCCCTTGTAGTCAGGGCCCCCTGTAGGTAGCCAGGGCCCCCCTTGTAGTCAGGGCCCCCTTTGCACAGAGGGCCCCCCTATAGGGAGCCAGGGGCCCCCATGTAGGTAACCAGGATTCCCCTTGTCGTCAGGGCCCCCCTGTAGGTAGCCAGGGCCCCCCTGTAGGTAGCCAGAACCCCCCTTGTAGTCAGGGCCCCCCTGTAGGTAGCCAGGGTCCCCCTGTAGGTAGCCAGAACCCCCCTTGTAGCCATTGCCCCTTGTAGGTAGTCAGGGCCCCCTTTGTACAGAGGGCCCTCCTATAGGTAGCCAGGGCCCCCCATGTAGGTAGCCAGGGCCCCCCTTGTAGTCAGGGCCCCCCTATAGGTAGCCAGGGCCCCCTGTAGGTAGCCAGAACCCCCCTTGTAGTCAGGGCCCCCCTGTAGGTAGCCAGAACCCCCTTTGTAGTCAGGGCCCCCTGTAGGTAGCCAGGGCCCCCCTGTAGGTAGCCAGGGCCCCCCTTGTAGTCAGGGCCCCCCTATAGGTAGCCAGGGCCCTCATGTAGGTAGCCAGGGCCCCCCATGTAGTCAGGGCCCCCCTATAGGTAGCCAGGGCCCCCCTTGTAGTCAGGGCTCCCCTATAGGTAGCCAGGGCCCCCCTTGTAGCCCGGGCCCCCCTTGTAGCCAGGGCCCCCCTTGTAGTCAGGGCCCCCTATAGGTAGTTTAAAAAAACAAAACCAAAAAAAACAACAAACAGCCACTTACCTCGCACCCGCTCCGGCTCCCGGATGCTCCGAGCTGCCGCCGGCTTTTACTGCAGCCCTGCATAGGCGGCGCGGTGATGTGACGTCACCGAGCGGCCTACGTCAGCAGTAAGGGCCGGTGCCCAGCAGGCTTAAGGCCTAGTGCCTTAGGCCTGCCAGGGAGATCAGCGGAGCGCAGCGCCACTAGCGCTGCGCTCCGCTGACACCGCGCAGCCCCGGGAGTCGGGGACATTAGTCCCCAACTCCCGGGCCGGTCTCTGAGCGCTTGGGACGCAGGTCCCGGGCGTTCAGTGACCGGATGCGCGGCCGGGCCCCAGGGAGCGGCGGCACTACCTCCGGGGCCCACAGCGGCTCGGGGGGGCCCACCGGGGGATTCACCAATCCCCCGGTGGCCCAGTCCGAGCCTGAAACCATTTACAAAGTTTTCATTGAAGTAATTGGGTAAATTTGCCAAAACCACTGGTTGGTTCCTGAATTTTAGTGATTTTGTAACACAAGTGTGATGTTACGCTTGTTGTTTTAATTTTATTTATCTTTTTGCTCATATATATTTTGTTTGTATTTTGTATGTTTGCAGTGATGTAACTAGCACATAAGGAGTCAACTATTAAGAATAACTTAGTAACTTGAAAATAATAAACAATGTGACTATACTTGTAATTTTTAATACATGTAAGGGGGTATTCCTATCTCACTTAATAGGCCTGGGAGGTTAAAGTAAGCCAAAATAATTAAGGCCCCATTATAGGGGTTGTCTCACTACAAAGATTAGCTTTCAACCTGTAGGGACAAGTGATTGAAGACTTTTTCCAAATACACTACACACACAAAGTTAGGGATATTTAATTCTTGGTTGAAATTTCAGGATGAACATTATTTTTTTTTTAAATTAACTATATGAGACCATCTCTTAACTTTAGAATGCACATGCCCAATTGTTCAATATTTCAGTGCTTTTCACACAACTTGCTGATCTCTAACAAGGAGCTGAATGACAAAATTCACAACGGAAAGAAAAAGAAGTGGACGTCCTTTGGATACATCACACACTGATGACTGTTTCATTGTAAACAATGCCTTGTGGAACCAGATGATGAATGTCACACAACTCCAGGCACGTTTAAGGGAGGTGAGAAACAACCAAGTGTCCCATCAGGCCATTCTTAACCGTTTACATCAGCGTGGTCTGTGTGCTATATGACCTGACCAGACTACAAGGTACAGGCATCATCGTCTTGCATGGGTCAGGGAGCATCTACACTGGACGAGGGACTAGTGGTCCTTAGTGCTGTTCAGTAATGAAAGTCTATTAACGCGGAGCAGAAATTATGGCTGCCAGCGATGCTGGAAACGTCAAGGAGAGCGCTATGAATAAGCCAGGTCAGGTAGCATGCAGACCACGCTGACGTAAATGGTTCTGAATTGTCTGACGTGACACTTGGTTGCCTTTCACCTCCCTTAAATGTGCCTGGAGTTGTGCGTTTTTCATCATCCGGTTCCACAGGGCATTGTTTACAATGAAGCGGTCATCAGTGTGTGATGTAGCCAAAGGACGTCCACTTCCTTGCCTTTCTGTGACGCCTCCAAACTCTCCTAACTTTTTGTGAGTAGTGTTTATTGCTTTTATCTGCTTTAAGTGCACACAGAGCAGCATCTGAGAGCAGGGAGATATGTCATCATAGGTTGGACTGCCTGCAGCTTGAGAACAGAGTGTGTTATCTCTAACAAACAAAGGAAACCAATTACTTGTTTACTTTAGAGCAGAGAGCTTCAGAGCTCATACACTAGTGATAAAAATTTAGGCATATTTTATCCTGAAGGTAGGCCACTTAAGACATAGCATGCAATGTTGATTTTCTCAAACATTTTTTTTTTTAAATTCAAAAGATCTTTATTTAAGCAAACATAGTAACAGACGATACAAGTCAGCATTCAATAGTAGGATGCAAGATATAAGCGAGCATGGTAACATGAGTCAGCTATGTAACATAGAGAACAGAGGCTATCAAATTATACAGAAATATGTAACGTAACCACAGTAAAGGCATTTATCGACTCATCATTTGATATCAGAAATGCATATATCACAGAGATCATGGCCATGAGTATGAACAAACTTAATAGCCCGATGACTGGCATACACTAAGGTATGAAGTAAAGGGACGAGACATACAAAAAGTGATACTCTTGAAATATCATCAGGTGTTGTTCCGCCTCAAAAAGCGGCAAGAGGGGAGGCTGTTAGCCATTGATATAATCATGCAAAAGTTCCCCACGCCATCACCGCTCCGACAAAGAACGGAGCCGACTAGGGCCATGTTACACGTCAACTCCCTTTGTCCTCCCAAAATATCAGACGCCTCCGAGGGAGCGCTGCATTGGGACAGATCGTCAATTAGACTAAAAGAAACAAGCCCAACAAGGGGATAACCAGCCAGGACTCACCACCCACCGCAACCCACCCAAATCTCAGGTCTTCAGAACGATCCAAAGCTCCGGACTGTAACAGGGAGCCGCTAAGACATGGCATAATGTGGAGAGGCACAAAATTTGAACCAGTCATCCCAGACTCTTTGAAAGGTCAAGTTGTCTCCGGATGCACAGCATCGTATCTCCTCCCATCTACAGATTCTATGGACCTCTTCAAACCAGGCTGTCATAGTGGGGCAAGAAGTTGAACGCCACAATCGGGGGATAACAGCCTTGGCGGCTATCAGCAAGGTGGTGATTAACCTATTCTTGGGAGAGCGGGAAGAGCCCTGACTAAGCATGAACAGTAAAGTGGTTGGGTCATTGTCTAATCTGTCACCTGAGATCAAGTCAATGATCTGAATTACTTGAGACCAGAAAGGTTGCAGGGAGGGACATTGCCACCAAATGTGTAGCATGGTTCCCGCTGCCCCATGGCATCGCCAGCATAAGTTGGAGACCGATGGGAACAGGGTGTGGAGCAACATAGAGACCCTATACCAGCGGGATACAATCTTGTAGTTCAATTCTTGGAATCTAATGGAGACAGAGGTTCTACGGGACAGATTGAACACCTGACTCCATTCTTCTGCAGCGAGTTCCCTGCCGAGCTCCCTTTCCCATGCCTTTTGGAAGGGTAATTTGAAGGAGGAAGTTGTCTGTGTCAGTAGGCCATAGACCCTAGATAACAAGTGCGATGGAGACTGGAGACGTAGACACCAATCCTCAAACATGGAGAGGGGTCTGGTAAGGGTCAAGGGGGCTTCAAATTCCGCACATGTACTGCGCAACTGGTAGTAATGAAGTCTCGAGAATCTCGAGTTGTGAATCTCACTCGACAGAACTGAATAACCCTTGACCATTCCAGCATCATACACATCTCTCATAATTCCAAAGCCTCTATCTCCGCCTATGCCGAGCCCGATCGCACTTAGTGTGTCCAGGATTCCGGGGTTTCCGGTAATGGGAGTGAGCGGACCTCCGGGTTTCAAAATATGCATGGCAG
>JAODAL010033514.1:0-45468 GCA_025379985.1 Phyllomedusa bahiana
AAAACTGAAAGGAAAGTATGAACGATGTGAAATTGGGGGGTTTGAAGAGAAAAAGGAACAGCGGCGCATGATAAAATTTGTCGTTTTTCCATTCGTGGTCATGTTGGACACCAAATGTGGAAACCTACGGGATTAAAAATATCTGTTGGTTATAATCGACCACTTCCCAAATTTGCGGTGGCAATTCCGACCCGGGACCAAACAGGGAGACCGCCCCCTTTGGCCCTTGTGGAAGAATTTCTTTCTATTTTCGGCTGCCCAATCAGTTTCTTTCCCCGTCGGGGGGCCTGCTTTGGGGGTAAGGTATGAAGAATCTGTGTCCTCCCAAATCGGGGGAAGGACAGGACCATCCTGCCACCACAAGGGAAATGGCGTTGCGGGTAAACAAACCTTGCTGAAAAATGTTGGGGACCTTAGAGGAAAAAAAAGGGAGGGGGGCCCGGAAATTTTTTGGGGCTGTGGTGGGGGGTTATATTTTATGTACACTCAACCACGGGATATTCCCTTTCATGTGATGTTGGGAAAAAAGGGAAGTCCCATTCAGTCTCTGAGGTCCCGAGTGAGGGAAGAACAAAAGGGGACTCCCAAATTTGGGTTTTGGGGATTTTCATCGCAAAAGGTCCGGGAAATACCTGGTTGCTCCCCGGATGACCCCCGCGAGTTGGGGTGAATCGAGATTGAGAGAGTTTCCCTTTGAAAAGTGGAGAACAAGTAATGGAAGGAACAAGTCTCCCCGGGGAAAAGGAAAATTTTTTGGCGAGGGGAAAACGGGTTTTACGAAGTGATCCGCCAACCCAACCCGAATATACCAGTCTTTGAAGAAAGGGGGAAAAGGGGGCAAGGGCCCGCCAAATTTCCCGGAACCTGTTAGCCCTTTACTTTTGCAGCCAACCGCCTGTTAAAGAAGACCCATCTCCCTCGAGTCCCCCCGATTTGATGGGAGTGGTGGCTTCCCAAAAGGAAAAATTCCACCACCGCGGAATCTGGTAAAACGTGCCCCCTGCAACCCAAGGTTTAACCCGGGACCTGGGCCCACACAGATCGGAATCCAACTTTCCCCAACTTTTGCAGAATCCAATTCTTTTATGAAAATATGTGGTGAAAACTTAGGTTCCGGGACGGCAACCCTTAAGCCCTGGGGAGGAGGTGTAACAAAGGGGGCTGTATAAGTCCTCTCGCCCTAGATGGCCCCGAACATCCCGGGGGGATTGCCTGATTACAGGGGGGGGAACGTTTTGGGGGGACCGGACTGGGGGAGGAAAGGGAGGAGTTGGGAGCCAGAGGGCGTTGGGGGAGAATTAGGAGTAGAGAGGTTTCCCCTGCTCTGTGAAGAGGTTTGATGGGCTGAAAAAAGGGTTTTTTTTCCCTCTGAAAGTGCCTAAAATTGTTTTTTGGAAAAAAGTGGGGGGGAGTCCCCACACAGGGGTTTCCCAGAAAAGAGCTACACTTGAAAGACTTAATCCCAAAAACCTGTTGGTAATATCTCTTTTTAACTGTTTTTTTCACTCTTGTTCAGTAAAGTTAAGAAGAAAAAACTCTGCCCGGTTTTGGTTCCGTTCTTTACAAAAGAATTCCCAAAGGGCTGCATAGTCGATGTAATCTTCTGTTCAACTACCAACAGCCATTGTGTTGAAATGGAAAAATGCAGAAACACTATCAAAGGGTTGGCTGACAGCTATTTTAAAGTATTTTAGCGCTTTAAAAAAAAAAGCCCCCGGTGGGTGGAAAGAATTTAGCTACGAGAAAAAGCATAAACCCAGTTAGGTAATACCCTGGGAAGGTACAAAAAGCCCCAGGTACATAAGTGGGCAGACATGGCCCCAGGTAGGTAAGTAGGGCCCTAGGTTGGTAGGTAGATAAGGCCCCATGTGGCAAGGCCTAGGTAGGTAGGGATGAAGCCTTGTACTTTTCTAGGTAAAATTTATTGTTCCATATAATGTACCGAGAAAACGAAAAAAATCTTTTTTGGGTTGGAACTGGGGAATAAAAGAAGACATACGTTGGGTGGTAGATAATGCTATATTGTAATAAATCGGACTTTTAAGGACACAGTGACATTACTTATGTTATAACTTTTTATTCTTTTTATTATTTGTAAAATGGCAGAAGGTGATATTTTGAAGTCTTCATATTTTTTATATTTCTAAAGCTTAAAAAAATGTATTTGCAGTTTTAGGAGGTGGGGGGCTGATCACTTGTACACTTCTCCACACTACTAATATACTGCAGAATAGTGTTCAGTTGTGGCTCTCCTGTTACCCCCTGTCTCAGGTTTTCGGTAAGATATTAAACGCGCAGTCAGATGGCAACCATGAAGGTCTTCTCTAGGCCCCAGCTGCCATGATAACCACTCTGCAGCTTTTGATTGTGGCATAGAAGGAGTTATCTGCCATTGAGAAGGGTTGCCGTACTATTTTCTAATGGCTTAGATGCTGCAGTCACATTGTCCACCACGTCTCAGTGGTTAAACGGTCTGGAAAGGAGTTCTCTCTGTCTCCAGCCACTAGTAGGTATCAGGTGTAATTAACAGCTGGCATCTGCTGTGTATGGAGAAACCTCAGCGAGTGAGCCCGCTCCATACTTACTTACAGACATCAGGATGTACAGTTACATCACACTCTCCAAGGGGTTAAAGTCTGTAGTGAAATATAAATCCTGCTAAACATAAGGCATTTTGTTTTCTGATGTTTTTGTGGTGTTTTTTGAGTCAGTATAGTTTTTATTCCAAAAGCCGCTATGGCCCTTCTCCTATAGACTTATCATGAGTTGGAGCCGGAGCATCTGACTCCCAGTCCACTGCTCCATGTGGCAAGTGACTTACTGCTGCTAGATATGTTTCTTCCTGTGCCTCTGGTGTGCTCCCTGGTCCTTGCTGAATTAAGGGGCCACTGCATGCTGCTAATTGTATCCTCCACCTATGGTGGCATTCTAGCACATATTTAAAGGATACTCCTGAAATTTCTTTTGCATAGGGTTTTAGCTCTATGTTGCCAGGATATTTTGGGAACCTGTGAAAAAGATATTCAAGCATTTGACCATAATTTTGTCAGAGGCCACTAAACCATTGTTTACCATCCTCTTGAATGCGGCACATACTGCTATGGGATACACCAAGCCTAGACCTAAATGTCATATGATGAGTTTGAGAAGACTCCTCGGCCTGCTGCAGGTCTTTACAGTAAACAGGAAAGATCACCTCTTCATGAAAACTAGACCTGATCTTCCTGTGGCTTTATGTGATCATATGGTTGATGTGGAAATGTGATTGGCTCACAGCAAGGGTGTTAAGGTTGAATGGTTAAGGGCACAAAAGCATTAAAAGTACCGTGGTCCCAAATTGTCTGCATGTTAAAGGTTTCTTGGTTTCAGAACTGTCAGCTTTTTATTGACCATCGAAAACGAACATATCATGTGTAGAAGAGTTGGTGAGCTGCCACTGTGCAACCCAAGCAAGCGTAATCACACCTCAAAGGAGCAGGACACACTCACTGGATGGACACTTCTCATGGCTTCAGTGGGTTCTTTTAATAATCTCTCTATTAGCAAGAGGGTATTAGGAGGCTCAGAGGAGAGAATGGAGTGGACTGCAAACCAAGTGGTGTCCATGAAGAAGGCATTCAGTGAGGATAATTTGGAGGAGAAGCACTTTATAGATTTTGTTGTCATTTTTCAGCCAGGGCTGTTTTACTCTTGGGTGGAGGACGTCCAGTCTGTGAGTGTAAGCAACAGCAACTACTATGCACTATGGAAAAAGCTTATGATCATTGCATTACGGATCCGTACTGCAAGCATAGAGAATACAGTGGACATCGGGACAGCTTATGTAAGTTTGTTATATGAGATTTTCATGAAAAAGTGTTATGTTTTGCCAATTAGTGAATTTCTTTCAATTGATGCATGCCAGAATTGTCTGTTGTGACTCAGACAATGATTTTGCAGTCAGAAAATGTAACCTGTAGTGTTGCACTTTGTCAAATTCAACCCATATCCATGCGATACAATTCAGAAATTTAATTTTGTCAAAAACCAAAAAATTTACCCTGCTGGGCTTTAAAGGATTAACTTACCATTCCCTGATTCCTTCTCGCTCTCGATGCAGCCTTCTGGTGCAGTGACATATCCACTAACACAATAGATTAGTGACGTCGATGGGAAGTGAAATGGCAGCAGGAGAGATGAGCTGGCATGGGATCCAGAAGTGAGACCACACCAGTAGCAAGGAGGTGGCGTCCGAGTGGCTGCAACGGGTGCGAGGAGGTGATAATGGTCCACAAGTGGGGCCGCAAAAGAAGCCACGGGGAATCGTAAGTTAATCCTTAAAAGCCATTAAGAAACTTAACACTAAGATGAATATAGGGCAAAGGATAGTGTTGTAGATGATGTCCAGGTTATGGCTGGAGAAATGTATTTTTTACAATTTCAAATGAACCAGTTTTAAACCAAGCATATCCTGATTTGAGATATACTTGTGGCCTGCTATATATTTCCCCGTTTAACAAATTAACACAAAATATCCTCGGCCCCCCTCGTAGTAAGCACCAAAAAGTCAATCCCGCCCAAATAAAAGATCCGGGAAACACCTAGGAATACAGCCATACCAAAAACTCTGTAACACTGTAATTCAGTGGTCAGATGGGAGTTTCATATTTGTAGGTGGTCAAAAAAAGAGAATAGTTTAATATTTTTTCCCACAAGGCATTTTTTTTTAAAGGTTTTCTTGAAAGATCTTCAATTTCATTTGGAGCCACTGTGGATGTAGGGAGTCCCCAAAAAAAGGTGGATACAACTTGACTCAAGGGGATATCGTGCATCTCATCCGAAAATATGATAAAAAAGGGAATTTGGGAAGTAAAAAAAAAGGGGCACTCAATGAAAAAGGTTTTAATAACCCAAACGCGTAGGCTTATGTACACTTTCTAGGGTTTTTTAAAACTTTGGAATAAAGAATAGTTTAACATAGAAACCGGGAGGAATTTTTACTATTGAATACATAAAGGAATTTGGAAGTAGATTAAACTCCGCCACCATTGATCTTCCAATGAACCGTGCAAGGGGAAGAGGGGGAGATTTATTTTTTCCCAGGGGCACAATACAAACATGGCTATGTCTGAAGCACGCCGCTCAAAAAACCACCCTAACACTAATAGGAAATGTATCTCAGACAGAAAGGGGGAATTTAAAAAATTTCTTTTGCGAACTTAGCTCGGGAATGTTGGCGAAGATGCAACAAATTTGTTACCTTTTTTTTGGGGCAAGAAACGACACCACTAGTCCAAAAAATTTTCTAGCAAAAATAGAAAAATGCTGCCACCTCGATAACCCCACTAAATTATTTTTTTTTGAAAAGGGTTGAAAAGGGAGCTAAAAAAAAAAAATTTTATTTTAAACTTTTGAAACCTCCACTATTTTTAAAGAAAAATACAGCGCACACATTGTAGTATCGGGAAAATTTATTGAATAAAGGTAGATTAAAAGACCAAGAAAAAAAATTGGGAACAATCATTGTTTTAAAAAACTGAGAAAACTTAAAGAGATATTTAGACATTCAGAAAATCAGAAGAATCTGCACAGAAACCTTCCTCAGGTCAGGTCCCATCAGCGTTGGGAAACTTTTATCCCTGTGGAGAATAAATAGCAAAGTTGGACTACTTAGGTGATATGGTGAGGGATTTTTTAAAACTGAGCAACAAATATTCCTTTTATCCTTCCCCATCTTTTCAACGGGACATTAAAAACAATTTTTTTCCGGGAAAAAAAGCCCTTTTTTTCCCTAGTAATAGAGTGGATACTTCAGCACTAGCCACTCACATAATCCAATCCTCATACCTTCAAATGTCCCCCCCCTCTTTACAAATCAGTTCCTAAGGGCCCCCTTTACACGGAGAGATTCTCCAATATAAACCCCCAAAAATGCCACAAGTGCGCCTTTGCCTGTAGGGGTTGTCTTGAAAAAAGGGGAACCCACCCAAGGAGAACAAAGAGAATGGGGGTCCCCGGGGCTGCTTATAGCAAATGTGAAAAGACCCAACATGGTTTATCATCTGGATTAGGATGTGAAAGATATCCAGGCTGGAGAACTCGATCACCACATCTCTGCTTCACTGCTGGCCGCACGGTCACCAAAACCCCTTTCGCTGAAAAAATCACACGTTTGGGGGCAAATTACTTTTTTTTTTTAATGTTTTTGAACTTGGAATTTGGGGCCACCACTATAATCATATCACAAATATTTTTGAAAAAAATTTTAACTTTCTTTAAATTATCAGTGAAAAAAATACAATTAGGAGCTAAAATGCAGTATTTTACATTACCAAAGCTGTAATAGGTTTTGTCTAAAGAACTCCTCCCAAAAACTCATCAACTAAAGAATCCCCTTTAAGAGGGCACCACCTTTTCCAGAAACCCCCACAAGTAAACACCATTCCCTAACAAATTACCCACACACTTTCTGTCAAGGAAGCAAAAATTTTTTAAAAGGGTCTAAAGATACAAAAAATTTGGGTTTTAAAGAATTATACTTGTGTAACAAAAACTAATGAAAAGCCAAGACTATCTAATAACCTATGTTTCAATTTATAAGCTTTTTAGATAGGAACCTTTCCATTCTCTGCAAGTGGTAGAGGGTAGTAAGGACAGTATAGTATGAGGACAGATCTCTCCTATGTAACGACAGTATAGTATGAGGACAGGTCTCTCCTATGTAAGGACAGTATAGTATGAGGACAGGTCTCTCCTATGTAAGGACAGTATAGCATGAGGGCAGGTCTCTCCTATATGAGGACAGTATAGTATGAGGACAGGTCCGCTCTCCTATGTAAGGACAGTATAGTATGAGGACAGGTCTCTCCTATGTAAAGACAGTATAGTATGAGGACAGGTCTCTCCTATGTAAGGACAGTATAGTATGAGGACAGGTGCGCTCTCCTATGTAAGGACAGTATAGTATGAGGACAGGTCTGCTCTCCTATGTAAAGACAGTTTATCATGAGGACAGGTCTACCCTCCTTTGTAAGGACAGTATAGCATGAGTCCAGGTTCTCTCTCCTATGTAAGGGCAGTATATTATGAGGGCAGGTCCGCTCTCCTATGTAAGGACAGTATAGTATGAGGACAGGTTCTCTCTCCTATGTAAGGGCAGTATATTATGAGGACAGGTCCGCTCTCCTATGTAAAGACAGTATAGTATGAGGACAGGTCTCTCCTATGTAAGGACAGTATAGCATGAGGACATGTCCTCCCTCCTATGTAAGGACAGTATAGTATGAGGACAGGTCCGCTCTCCTATGTAAGGACAGTATAGTATGAGGACAGGTCCGCTCTCCTATGTAAGGACAGTATAGTATGAGGACAGGTCCGCTCTCCTATGTAAGGACAGTATATTATGAGGACAGGTCCACTCTCCTATGTAAGGACAGTATAGTATGAGGACAGGTCCGCTCTCCTATGTAAGGACAGTATAGTATGAGGACAGGTCCGCTCTCCTATGTAAGGACAGTATAGTATGAGGACAGGTCCGCTCTCCTATGTAAGGGCAGTATAATATGTGGACAGGTCCGCTCTCCTATGTTAGTACAGTATAGTATGTGGACAGGTCCGCTCTCCTATGTAAGGACCGTGATCAAGGGCTGAGATGTGAAGCCTAAAACACGTCGGTTTTAAATGCACTGTTGTACCATCTGCACTGATGCATTCTTAATAAATTTTCATATACGCTGAAGAGGACCACTGGATCCATTTTTTCAGTTTTGAAGTTGTACTGTGAAGGGCTCGCTGCCGGGAGCCGGGATAATGTGCGGTCCACAGCTGATTCACTGCAATAGGAGCTGAATTTACAGCCACAGGTGCAAGGAGAACAATTTGTTTGGTCAGCTACACTTCACTTTTTACTATTAAGGATAGTATAGTATGAGGACAGGTCTCTCCTATGTAAGGACAGTATAGTATGAGGACAGGTCCGCTCTCTTATGTAAAGACAGTATAGTATGAGGACAGGTCTCTCCTATGTAAGGACAGTATAGTATGAGGACAAGTCTGCTCTGCCATGTAAGGACAGTATAGTATGAGGACAGGTCTCTCCTATGTAAGGACAGTATAGCACATACATGCCAACTCTCCCGTTTTTGGCGGGGGGGGTCCCGCTATTTGGGGTCCCCCCCCCGCCCTCCCGGGGGAGTCGGCATTCCTTCCGCTGCCAGCAGCGCCCGGGGCTCTTTAAATGGCCGCGGCGACAGAGTAGCGCTAGTGCGCTACTCTGGCGCCGCCGGGCCGTTCCCACAGGCGGGTGAAGCGGCCGCAGCGTTTGCTCACCCGCCCGGAGTCTCGCTGTGCAGGGCGGAGGCAGGAGGGATCGCACATACAGGTCAGCGGTCGCAAAGGAGGAGTGACGCGCGGCTGCAGGGGAGTGACGCGCGTCTGCACTCACTCCCCCTGCGCCGCTGAGGAGATCGTCCGGACGGCCGTGCTGCAGGAGCCTGGTGAGGTAAGTGGATTTATTATTTTATTTTTATCAGCTATATGGGGTGGGCTGGGGCTATGCCTGGGCAACAAATGGGGGCACTACCTGGCAAAAAAAACCCAATGGGGGCACTACCCTGACAACAGAGGGGCATCTACCTGGCAACAGAGGGGGCATCACCTGGCAACAGAGGGGGCATCTACCTGAAACAGAGGGGCACTAACCTGGCAAACAGAGGGGGCACTACCTGGCAACAGAGGGGGCATCTACCTGGCAACACATGAGGGGGTTGCACTAACCTGGCAACAATGGGGTGGACCTACCTGGCAACAATGGGGGCATCTACCTGGCAACAGAGGGGGCACTACCTGGCAACAGAGGGGGCACCTACCTGGCAACAATGGGGTCACTACCTGGCAAACAATGGGGCACTACCTGGCAACAATGGGGGCACCTACCTGGCTAACAAAGGGGGGGCACCTACCTGGCTAAAAAAGGGGGGCACCTACCTGGCTACAGAGGGGGCATCTACTTGGCTACAATGGGGCATCTACCTGCCTGTAAGGGGCATTACCTGCTTATGGGGGGTTACTACCTGGCTATAAGGGCATCTACCTGGCTTTCTTCCAAAGCCGTTACGCAGTTAGGTGGAGTGGGTGTGGCTTTTTGAAGGGCGTGGCATACCGACAAGATGGGCGTGTCCATGCAAATTTTTTCACGCTACGTGCGCCGCCCACTAACATCTCCTGCTTTTTCATTTTCAAAAGTTAGCAACCATGGTATAGCATGAGGACAGGTCCTCCCTCCTATGTAAGGACAGTATAGTATGAGGACAGGTCCTCCCTCCTATGGAAGGACAGTATAGTATGAGGACAGGTCCTCCCTCCTATGTAAGGAGAGTGTAGTATTACGACAGGTTTCTCCTATGTAAGGACAGTATAGTATAAGGACAGGTCTGCTCTCCTATGTTAGGACAGTATAGTATGAGGACAGGTCCGCTCTGCTATGTAAAGACAGTATAGTATGGGGACAAGTCCGCTCTGCTATGTAAAGACAGTATAGTATGAGGACAGGTCCGCTCTCCTATGTAAGGACAGTATAGTATGAGGACGGGTCTCTCCTATGTAAGGACAGGGCAGGGCCGGGACAAGACATTTTGGTGCCCTAGCCAAATGGGTGAGATGGCGCCCCCCCCCCCCCCCCTCCCCTCATCTATTATAAAAAAAAATTAAAAGTTCAAATCCCCACCATTTGCCATTTTACAAATCAAAAAATAAAATTAAAAAAGCTACACAAAATTGGTATCACCACAAACAATCCGATCTAGTAAAATATAACATCAGACGTTTAACACCATAATAGAAAAAAATAATTTTATGCTAAGATTTGGGGTTTTTGCTCATTTCGCATCCCCTAAAATTGAAGAAAACTGATAAAGTCACATGTATCCCAAAATGGTGCCAATAAAAAGTACATATCAGCCCGCAAAAAACACACCATCACTCAGGTTCACAGGGGGACGATCAAAAAACTTATCGGCTGAAAATTTAAAGAGTAGATGTTTGGAATTTTTTTTATGGTACTTAAACATGAAAACCGTACATGTTTGGTATTGCTTGACTTGAATCAACCTGCAGAATACACTGAACACATTATTTATACCAAAGAGTGAACGTGGTAAAAAAAAAAATCTCTGACAAACATGGCACAAGTAAATTTTTTTCCACTTAGAATTTTTTTGTACAATGAATGACACCATTACAAAGTACAACTTGTCCCACAAAATAAAAGCCATCATGTGTCTATGTAGGTGGAAAAATAAAAAAATTATGGCTTCGGGAAGGCAGAGAGGAAAAAACAGAGAGTCATATTATAACCGTATGTCAGGAAGGGGTTACAAGTATTTATTTTCCGCGGTAGACTAGGGGGCAGCAGCGTTGGATGAACCTTTTAGAGACTTGGGGCCAAAACTGCAACCCAAAGCTCACTCACTGATCACAAGGTGCCAATACACTAATTTAACCTGAATACTGAGGTGAGGACGGTCTGTTACCCATAGCAACCGATCCGAGCGCAGCTTTTATTTTTTTTTAGCATAGTAGAAGAAATAATAGTTGAGCTCTTAGGGTATGTTCACACAGTGTTTTTGGATACGAGTTTGGATCCGTGTTGGACCCGAAAATCGCATCCAAAAACATAGCGTCGATTGGATCCAACGTGATGCAGTTGTGTGTTTTGATGCAGCAGAAACGCACCCTATAGTTTGTTATAGGGCTTCTGCTGCGTCTTTCGGATCAAGAATTGACATGAACGGATCTGAAAGACACATCAGAACAATGCAATGAGACGCATCGGCCATCACTCATGTGAACGCCGATGTGTGTTTTGCATTGCAAGCAGCATCAATCACACTGCACATTATTAGATGTGTGTTTGGGTCCGTTTAAGGCCCAACAGATGGATCCAAACACGCATCTAATAACGTAAGTTCACATGGACTCAACACGCCTGTGTGAACATTACCTTATTGGTTCCTATGGGCTGATCGGTTGCTATGGGTAAAAAAAGCAGACTATCAGACATCATAGTGTATTTGTTATATGCACATGTGTGTGTATACTGTATATTGCATGTATGTTTTATACATATACACACACATATGTATGCACACACAGATTCTGCATGTATATATAGAGAGGTGTGTAAGTGTGTGTATATATATTATATATATACACACACACACGATATATGATAAATGATGTCATACACAGAGGGAAGGGGTTCACAGTGAGTGTCTTACTATTTGGCAAGGTTCACACGGCTTATTGCCGGCGTAATTGCGGGGACGGATTTCGCCCTGCAATTACGCCGGCAGCCGTGCAGCGGGGGTGGGGGGCCGGCAGCTCACCGGCTCCATAGACACTCATTATTCACGGCACGTGCACGCCGTAAATAGTGTGCATGTCACTTTCTCCCCGCCCGGCGGATTCGCCGAGCGGGAAGAAGCGACGGAATCCATAGTTCTCTATGAGAACTGTGGATTACCGTAATTACTGGGACGGATTGGAGCCGTACTGCAGCGCAAATATGGCGCGCAGTACGGCTCCAATCAGTCCCAGAATAAGCCGTGTGAACGAGGCCTTACAGTGAGAGGGGGAAGCAGTCATTTCTCAGCCTCAGTGTGAGCTCTCCAGTATTCTCTGGCCAACAGAGAGTTAACAGAGCAGAGCTGGAGGAGCCCACACTGGGGAGGAGGGGGGCACAGCAGGGATCATGGTGAACTGGTGACTCCTCTGCTATCTCTCTTCTCATCAGTGTTTGTGCAGGAGAGGTGTCAGTTCACAATGACTGATCAGGCAGACTATGGAGAACTAGAGGCTTCAGGACCGGACTGCTGCACTTACAGACTCAATTTTCCTTTCCTCCCGTCCAGCTTCTAATCTCACAGGATAAGTAATTTGAATGTTCTTCTGCCCCCCCCCCCCTGCTCCCCGCCTTCTCTCTGATGCCTGAGAAGAGAAGAAGGGGGCGGCGCTTGGAGAGAGGACCCAGCATATAACTTAAGCCGGCTGCTGCTGCTCACTGCCGGGCGCTGCGGAGAGAGTCGTGTCACACATTGAACTGCGCCCCCTAGTGGCAGGCAGAGATATGGTGCCCTAGGCGACCGCCTCGCTCTGCCTACACATCGTCCCGCCACTGAGTACAGGTCTCTGTTATGTAAGGACAGTATAGTATGAGGACAGGTCTCTCCTATGTAAGGACAGTATAGTATGAAGACAGGTTTGCTCTCCTATACAAGGACAGTATAGTATGAGGACAGGTCTGCTCTCCTATGTAAGGACAGTATAGTATGAGAGTGAACTTGTCCTCATACTATAATGTCCTTACATAGCAGAGACCTGCTATGTAAGGACGTTATAATATGAGGACAGGTTCACTCTCCTATACAAGGACAGTATAGCATGAGGACAGGTCTCTCCTATGTAAGGACAGTATAGTATGAGGACAGGTCTCTCCTATGTAAGGACATTATAGTATGAGGCAGTGGCGTCTTTAGGCAGTTTTATCCGGATGCACATACAGGTCAGGGCCGTTGCCAATTGCAGGCAGGGAGGGCGACTGCCCAGGGTGTTGGGTGCTTAGGCTATGTTCACACGGCTTAAACTGAGACATATTTCACTCCGTAATTCGCGCCGTACTGCGCTCAATACGGGGTGAGATATGTCCCATTCATTACGTTAATCCACAGTTCTTCACATAGGATAACTATGAATTTTACCGTCTATCTCCCTGCTCGCCAATTCGCCGAGCGGGGGAAGAGAATTGACATGTCAATTATTCACGGCATATACGCACCGTGAATAATGAACGTATATGGGGCCGGCGGGCTGCCGGACCCCCCGCTCCCGAGCACACGGTGTAATTGTGGGCGAAATACATCCCGCAATTATTGTCATGTGAACCCTGCCTAAGGTTATGTTCACACGGTGTAAATCGTTAATTACGGTAATTCATAGCTCTCAGAGAACTATGAATTCCGCCTAGTCTAACCCGGCATACAATCCGATCGTATTGTACACTGGGGGAGAGAACTGACAAGACACTTCTTTGCGGCGCTTACATGCTGCTGATATTATAAGTGGATGGTGCCGCCCCTCCCCCGCCCACCGCTTGTGCTTCAGCGCGTACTTCCAAAACACACGGCGCACACGGGCCCCGGATGTTTTGGGACCCTAGCAACGCCCTGGTATGAGGAAAGATCCGCTCTCCTATGTAAGGACAGTAAAGTATGAAGACAGGTCCATTCTCCAATGCAAGGACAGTAAAGTATGAGGACAGGTCCATTCTCCTATGTAAGGACAGTATAGTATGAGGACAGGTCCATTCTCCTATGTAAGGACAGTATAGTATGAGGGCAGGTCTCTCCTATGCAAGGACAGTAAAGTCTTGAGAGAGACATGGTCACATTCTCCTATGTAAGGATACAGCGCATAGTATGAGGACAGAGACCATTCATCTCCAGTTCTGTAAGGTGGATAGCAGTTATAGTTGTGAGGCAGAGGTATCTACTCCCTAGTCGCATAGGACAGTAATAAGTAATGTTGACATGGACTGGTCTCTCCTATGTAAGGACAGTATAGTATGAGGACAGGTCCATTCTCCTATGTAAGGACAGTATAGTATGAGGACAGGCCTGCTCTCCTGTGCAAGGACAGTAAAGTATGAGGACAGGTCTCTCCTATGTAAGGACAGTATGGTATGAGGACAGGCCTGCTCTCCTATGTAAGGACAGTATGGTATGAGGACAGGCCTGCTATCCTATGTAAGGACAGTAAAGTATGAGGATAGGTCTCTCCTATGTAAGTGTTAAGGTAGGATTTCCTTTTTTAATCCATTCCTTGTCCAGTTGCTATCTCTGTTCCAAATTATGGTATTGGTCCCAAGAATTACCATCCACACACAGTTGTCTGGAAAGCAATTCTTGTTTAATTATTTAAGGAAGTATCATGACATTTTATATCACTTGTTACTGTAAAGCATTCTGTCATAGCATGTGTTAGGCGGATTCATTGGTTAATTGTCTATTGGATGGGATGGTAATAAGATCCAGGTTACATAGTTGGTTATTAGTACATTTCTTGCATGCTTTGCATAAGTGTTATAAACCGTCCATATTGTTTTAACATCGAGTTGTTTTTACTTGTCCGGATGCGGATGGCGAAACATATGTTCCAAGTGTTCTTTATGCCTTGTTTAGTCTGCTTTTGCTAAGCTTATTCTTAATAGCCACAGGGAATCAATTTTATTGGCTACAGCATCATTCAGGAACATGGTATGTCCTGAAGGTAGTTCTCTCTGTGCAATGTGATAGCATTGCCTTTATAAGCCTGATCTTATTTTCTTGAAGTTCAAATCTGGTCCTGAGAGGGTAAAGTAGGGTATAGAGAATGATGATGCGAATAATAGTATAGATAGACAGTAGATCCTATGATATAATCAATGGATAGAATGGTACAAAACAGTGTTCTAATGTTTTCAATCCAATTTCCACACCTGACATAAGGACAGTAATGTATGTGGGATAATGTCTTCCTATGTAAGGAACAGTATAGTATGTGGATAGGTATCTCCCTATGTTAATAAGACAAGTTTAGTATGTGACAGGTCTCTCTATGTAAGGATAGTATAGTATGAGGATAGGTCTCTCTATGTAAAGGACAGGTATAGTATGGAGGACAGCCTCTCTCTAGGTAAGGAACAGTATAGTATGAGGACAGGTATGTTCTCCTAGGTAAGGACAGTTTATTATGAGGCAGGTCTGCTCTCTATGTAAGGACAGTATAGTATGAGGACAGGTCAACCTCTATGTATGGGTACAGTGTAGTATGAGGACAGGTCTCAACTATGTAAGGACTTTTAGTTGAGGAAGGTCCGCTCTGCTATGTAAGGACAGTATAGTTTGGGACAGGTCGCCTCATTGCTAGTAAGGACAGTTATAGTATGAGGGACAGGTCCGCTCTGCTAGTTAAGGCAGTATGGTATGAGGACAGGTCTGTTATCCTTTGTAAGGACAGTATAGTATGCAGGACAGGTCTCTCCTATGTAAGGACAGTATAGTATGAGGACTGGTCCGCTATCACTATGTAAGGACAGTATTATATGAGGTACAGGTCCGCCTCTGATATGTAAGGGACAGTTTTGTATGAGGACAGGTCTGCTATCCTATGTAAGGACAGTATAGTAGGAGGTCAGGTATCTCCTATGTAAGGACAGTATAGTATGAGGACAGGTCCGCTCTGACTAAGGTAAAGGAGTGTTTTGGTATGAGGACAGGTCTCTCCATATGTAGGACAGTAATAGTATGAGGGAAAGGTTTGTTCTACTATGTAAAGGACAGTATAGTATAAGGACAGGTCTCTTCCTATGTAAGGACAGTATTGTATCAGGACAGGTCTCTCCTATGTAAAGGAAAAGTATAGTATGAGGACAGGTACCGCTATCTCCTATGTAAGGACAGTATAATTTAGTATTGAGGGACAGGTTCTCCTATGTAAGGACAGTTTAGTATGAAGGACTCGGTCTCTTCCTATGTATGGGATGTATAGTATGGGAATGGTCGCTTCTGCTATGTAAAGACAGTATTAGTATGAGGACAGTGTCCGCTCCTTATGTAAAGGGACAGTAATACTATCGAGGTAATGTCGTAGTGTATGTAAGACAGTTATGTACTGATGGAAAAGGTCTCTATCTAGAGTATGGTCAGTCATAGTATGAGGACAGGTCTCTCCTATGTAAGGACAGTATAGAATGGAGGTCAGGTCTCTCAATGTATGGGACTGTTAGTATCAGGGACTAGGTCTGCTCATCCTGTTGAAAGGACAGTATCATCGTTTGCGAGATGTTAGATGTTTGGACATACTTGAGCTCAATAACCAGAGGGTTAGACAACTTTTATCTAACTCTTTTCAGTTTTAGTATCTTCTATGTTCCGGACCAAATTAAACTATTCTCACCACTCCACTTGTTTATTTGCCTACAACGTCACTGTTGATGAGAAGTTTCTGTAATATAGGTTAATCAAAAAATTTATGTTTTTGCAATTATGAAGCTACATATTTGCTGGGACAAAATGTTATGGCATATAGTATAACATGATGACGACTGAAACATAATATATACAAAACATTACAAATACATTAACAAGATTCTTCATCATTTGTCTTTAATAAGTTGCCTAAATCATTTTAATTTAGGTTAAAGATGTCAGTGATTCCTCAATGGGACTAGATTGGAAAAGAATAATTCTATGAAATTATACAAGTCATCCTTGGGAATCGCGTATCCTGATTATGGATCCAAAAAAGACTTTCCTTACTCGTCTTAAGGTGGTCAGTCAATCCTCTATGTAAGATTATGTCCTAGAATAGTAAAGCGCTGACACTGAGAATGGAAATAGTGTGGTCGCTGGAGGCAACTTAGAACAGGTCTTTGGTCACAACTTGTTTATGGGGTTTCCTGGTGTGGTGTCAAGATTATATCAAAATTGGCGAGATCGAAGGAACCCCAACCAATGACAGACTATTGTGGATATAACTCTGACGGAAGGAGCCAGAGGAGATTGTCCGAAATAGTTGTGATACACAGGGGGTTCACATTTCAATCAAACTGCAGCTGAATATAACGATGGTAGCCCTAAGGTGAGCACGCAGCCTCCTCATTCCTGAGCATGGATGGGCAAACAGTGAGTGCACCCTTTGCCGTCTAAGGACAACTGAAAGGTCTAGACTATTGTGGGGTATAGAGCAACAATGTTGGGCATCTCATTTTGTGTGAGTACTCACCTCTGGAATTCATGCAGGTAACATTTTGGACTTCTATTGATGTGTTGTTTAAGTGTGGTCTTTTTTTTGTAACATGGTCTACAATTCAATGGTTATACAGGATATTCCATGGTACGGAGTGCAGAATCTTACCAATGCATCGGAGGTTCCCAGAACATCTTCAATCGTACAGCCCAATTCTGACTATTAGAAAAGAGGGCGAAATTGACCATTATTATTGGTAATCTCGTATTATGTCTCTGTTTAACTAGGTCACTGGTAATAGGAAGCTTTGCATGCTAGTCGGGGATTTATGTGTTCAGATAATGAAGGTTTATGTTAAGACCAGAATCAACTAAAAATGGCCAATTTAAGTTCAGTTGTTCAACCTTTCGTCTGAAAAATTGTTATGTGGATGGCCGATGGAAGAAAGTCATTGGAAAATATGTGATTATCAGGTTGGTTTTTACATGCTGTGGCTATGAATTGCCTACAGTGTGTGATCAGCCAGTTTAGTCTGGACATGTGGCGTTCATGATCATTGGTGGGTTCATTCATATGAAAGATACCGAGATCGGTTGATTGTTCACATTTGGCGATCTTATGTAAATGGGCTCCTTTTCTGTATTGCCTATCCCAATGAGCCATTTCTTCTATTAGAGATTGTATGATGCGGTGACTCCTCATTATTGTGTTGTATGGAGCCTTGATGTGCACAAATGATGGAGATGGACATTGCTCTGTCTCCCAGCTGCATTGCTGCATGGGGAACTTAGCTCGTACCCCCATGACTATTGGCGGATGTCACTAAGGATAATTAACTTTGGTTGTTTTAATAAATAATAATAATTTAGTTACCAAATTTTCAAGTCCAGTCACTATCGTTTCTGTCTATAATTGATGCGTTAAAAAGAATACAGGATAACAAATGTAATTAAACAATGTTGTTATTTTTTCTTTTGATATTGTCTTGCATGAATGAGCAAGCTCTTTTGTGGATTCATTCTGTGGTCGGTGGTACCAGCCCTTCGGTTTGACTATGGACTCGATGCATTCTTTTCCAGTGTTCTCGGCGCAGGTCTTCAAAAGTTGGGTTAATAGTATGTTTATTTGTTTAAAACAATGCGTTTCGTGCCTACAGCCAGACCTGATGAAGTGTCTGTATGTAGACACGAAACGCGTTGCTTTAAACAAATAAACATACTTTTATTCGACTTGAAGACCTAGCCAGTGATCACTGGAAATAGAATACTTCAGTCTATAGTCAAACCGGATAGGGGGCTGGTACCTCTACCGTCCTCAGAATGGTAGTTTGATTCTACTCTACGCGATTCTGGTGTTTTTCTTCCACGGAGAACAAGAGGGAGATTTCTCAGTACGAGATTTGCAGTTGAGGCTGCGGTCTCCCTCCACTTCTGCCTGAATAATTGTAATATAGGTTAATAGATGACATGTGCTTCCTCATATGGGGACTTGATTGACAGGAATAATTCTATGAAATTAGATATAGTATTCCCTGGGAAATGCGTTATCCTAAATATGGATCCAAAAAAGAATTTCCATACTGTCTTAATGGAGGTCAGTCAACTCCTCTAGGAAAGATTCCTAAAACTAGAATATAGGACTATGCGTCTGAGATTTGAAAATTATGAGTGGTTGAGCAAACCTATGCGACAGGTCATTGGTCCCCCCTTAGACAAAATGATGATGACAATTAAGGATAATTAAACTTTGGTGTTTTAAAAAAAAAAAAACTTACTTACCAAAAATTCCAGTTCAGTCGTTTCTGTCTATAATTGAAGCGTTAAAAGAAACAAGGAAACAAGTAATTTTAAAAAATATTGTTTTAAAATTTACTTTTGAAAATGTCCCCGGCCCTTTCAGGCAGCTTCTTTTGTGGTTCCATTTTGAGGGCGGTTTGGGACCCGCCCCCCCTTTGGTTTGAAATATAGACCGGGAAACTTTCTTTTTTTAGTGGATTACGGAAGGTCTTTAAAATCAGGTTAAAAAAAAATTTTTTATTTGTTTAAAACAAAAAAATTTTTGTGTCTACCCGCCAGAAAATGGTTTTAAATTTTCTGTATGTAGGGCACGAAAAACGTTGTTTTAAAAAATAATCATTCTTTTATTGACTTAAAAACCCCGGTGTTTTTTTCCCTTCCCCTGGGGGGAACAAAGGGGGGATTCTCAGTTTTCCCGGGTTTGCAGTGAGGCAGTGGTCTTTTTCCTTCCAATTCTGTTGGATTTCCATGTTTGGGGAGTTGTGTTTCCCGGGTTTTAATTTCACAAAAATAAAACAGGTGTGCGCTTTTTTAAATTAAACGTTGGTTTAGATTTACTTTGAAGGTTTTATCGAGGAGCCCGGGCCCCCTGTTTTATCCATTTTTATTTTATTTTTTTCTCTTTTGTGGTTAGAAAGGGGTTTGGGCCCGAGTGGTTTTGACCCCAAAAATAATTGTGTGCTTTTAAAAGGGTTCTATAGACAATTTATAGACCCGAAAACAACCCGCTTGAAAAAACAAGCCAAGAAAATTTTTGAACCCTTCAAATTATATAATTTCTACTTTGAACCCCTTTTATAGACCGGGTGGAAAAAGAAAGGAAAAAGAACGTAGTACTTACCTCCTGGTCCCCCCTGTGTTGCTCTCGCCTCATAGGATATTTCCCTCCCTCACCCAAACTTTCACATTAAACCAACCCGACTGCACTTTCCTTTTCCCTCCTCAACCCCTAAGCTCGGCCCCCCGGTCACTGCCTTGTGTGAAGACCGGGCCCATCACTTTAACCCTTAATGCCGATCTATTTTTTGTCAGTTTTTCCCTCCTCCCCTTCCCCAGAGCCATAACTTTTTTTTTTTTTCCACCCCATGACATATGGGGGGCTTTTATTTTGGGGGACAAGATTAATTGTTATGGTGTCATTCACGCCCCCTAGAATTTTGGGGAAAAAAACGAAAACAAAATTCTAAGTGATAAAAAAAATTGCCCCCAATGTTTTGCGGTAGTTTTTTTTTTTTTTTTCAAGTTTGTATAGTTGTTGGGTTATCTGTTTTTAAAGGGTTTGTATGAATTGGCAATACCAAAATGTGGGTTTTCGTTTGTTTGAGTACTGTAAAAAAATACAGAATTTGGGGGGCATGTTGATTTATGATGCTTAGCATTCTTTTTAAACCCACATTGCAATTTTGGGTAGAATGCGCCTGATTTATGAACCCGCTCCACTGCAAGTCTTTAAACGGGCGC
The DNA here is from genome assembly GCA_025379985.1 of Phyllomedusa bahiana. Lineage (NCBI taxonomy): Eukaryota > Metazoa > Chordata > Amphibia > Anura > Hylidae > Phyllomedusa > Phyllomedusa bahiana. The sequence continues at coordinate 20,019 of JAODAL010033514.1, forward strand.
ATTCTAGTGCTAAGACGAATTTCGGGCCCCGGTAAAAAAGCTAAAAAGCTGTAATATGTGCTTCGTAAGTTTAGTTTTGCCGTGCTTCCCCACCCCCCAAAATGAGGCGCAATAAAAAGTGTGTGGGCGCTCTGTATTGCCCCTGTTACTGGTGGCGGGCGATTTAAAAAAATTAGCGAATGTCGCCAGACTTTGGTGCTCCCCATTATAATGTCCCTTTTGTTTTTGCCACAACTCCATGTTCTGGACCAATAAACTTTTTTTTACTTCTACCTTGGACTTAAGTGAGGTTTAAGAGGATTTTGCAGGCTGACGTATACTTTTTATTGGTCCCGTAAAATAAGAAAGGAAGAATTTTTCAAATAATTACATGAGTGTAATCCATAATTGCAGGTGTCTAATAACTTGACCCGTTTTAATATATTTAAAAAACTTACTAAAAGTTCCCCCCGAGTTTCAGCTCGCTCTCTTGTAGACCATGAAATTTTTAATGTAAAAGTCCTTAAAGAGAAAATTTGAATTCAGTTATTTTTTTTATAAATGGCCTACCCGGGGTTTTAGAATTTTGCCCCCCCCTAGGAGGTCAGAGAAATTTTTATTTTATATTTTAAAAACATTAACATAACCCAATAAAAATACTTTGGCAAATTTACACCCATAGGGTCCTCGGTTTTGATTAAGGTGTATGTTTTTAAAGGGGTTGTTCACAACAAGGATTTCTTTTTTGTTTTAAAGATCTTGCAAAAAAAAAAGTCACTTGCAATATATGTCCATTAAACAGTGTCCTACCTATTCTAGATATCCCCTTTGTATGGACTGATCGCTCCCCCAGGTTGTATAGCTACAAACCTGTTTTTTTCCCCCGATAGGCTGCCGCCTGGTTGCTTAGCTACTACCTGGATTCTACGCAAAATAGTGAAACCGTAAACACCCCCGAAATTAAAATGAAAACCCGGGAAACAGGATGAGGTGAGATGAATCAATGTAGGAGAAAACCCCTTTTAAAGGCCACGCAGAATCTTAAACACACTGCACCCCAAGAAGGAAAAGAATCGATTTGCCGTTATCTACTTGCAAACCCCTTAATAAGATAGAACTGGGTCACCCCCAGGCACATTTTTTTCTTAAATTCATATAAACCCCCTTCCCTCTATACACACCTTAACCTACAGAAAGGGAGAAAAAACTAATCTCGATATAAAATTTTCCATTAAGGGTGATGTCCCCCTTTCATGAAATTTTTGTTAAAATTTTGGTTTTTTTAAAAAGCAGAAGGTATTTGCACCTGAAGCTTGTTTCCAAGCAAAGGTTAGATAAAAAAAAAATATGACTTTAATGACCTAATTGGGAATAGTTTTGTATACAAAAACCTAAGGGGGTTTGCATCGAAGATTTGGGGGGCGGTAGATGAGTGCGTGATGTATGGGGGCATTTGCACTGTTTTGGTTTTTAATTATTGTATGTGGATTTTCAGCAGTTTTTCCTCTGCAGACTCTTTCTCTTTTTCCGTGGTTCCAGAGCTGCTGGTGCAGACTGGTGTATGATTCTCCAAAAACACTGACACACAGGAGAGGGGAAACTGTTTTCTTTTCTCTGTTTTAAACCCTTTAAAAGGGAAAACCTGTCACAACGTTATGCCACCCTTGTTGGGGGACAGCACAAGTTAGTGAAAAAATGCTGTTTCCCACGCTGTGCCCTTATTCTGAAGATGCTGTAGTTTTTAGGTATTTAATGACAAATCTGGCTCCAGCCTGTTTGCCAAGGGGAAAAGGGCCCGTTATTCATGGAGGTATTTGCTCCGCCCACCCAAAGGCTGCGCGCCCACTCACGTTGATTCCCCTGTTACTTGAAAAGGTAGAAACCCATGAATAAACTTAAGTGAGCAGGGTTAGCTGCAGGGGGGGGGGGAGGTGGGGGGAAAAAAGCTGTCATGAATAAACTGGACTCTTCTCTGGCGAACAGATTTCGAGTGCCAGATTTGAGCATTAAATGCAGTCTCTGTTAACGCTAGGGACCGGAGGAAGCCTATGATCCGGGTTGTCTAACCCTTTAAAGGGATTGTGTCGCAATTTTTTTTTTTTTTTTTTGCAATAATGTTTGTTTTCTATATTCTTTTTTTCATTTTTTGCTATAATTTTGATTTTGGTCTGTAAAGAGAGTTATAGAGATTCCTGTGTGTAAGAGCCCTGCCCCCCTTCAGAGAGAGCCCTGTGCTCTGTGAATTGCAGGACACAAAGGAAGCTGCCATAAAGTAAACAATGCAGGTAAGAGACTTCAGACTATTCCAGTCTGGTTAACTTCAGTGAGATCCCTCCCATCCCCTCCCTGCTGTGAGCTCAGCTCTGCTCTATTGTCTGCAGGGAGCAGGGAACCATGATTGTGAGCCCAGAGAGGCAGCGCTACTGAACTTCTGCTCAGTCCCTCTGTGCTCCAGCAAGGCTGGCAGAGAAGAGGCAGACAAGTGTCCGACGTGTCCTCTTTCTAATCGTGATCGTGTTTTTTGTCGCTAACGATTTTTGCACAATTCAAGATTTTTCTGCTAATTTTAGTTCTCTTGCTTCTGACGTTAAAAATGCTTTTTATAACAGATTTTGGCACAAGAATAGTTTGTTTTTTTAACGGATTTTTGCGCTAAAATCCCTCTATTTACAGATTTTGACACTAATAAAATTTTCTCGCTTCTGACTCAAAAAAAATCCTTTTCTTTATGGATTTTGGTGCTAATAAAGTTCTCTCGCTTCTGATGCTGAAAATTCGATTCTTTACAGATTTTGCCGCTAAAATCCAGTTGTTACGGATTTTGACGCTAAATTCCGTTTCTTTACAGGTCTTGACACTAAACTACGTTTCGCTGCGGATTCTGATGCTAAACTCAGTTCGCTGCGGATTTTGACGCTAAACTCCGTTCACTGCGGATTTTGATGCTAAACTCCATTTCTCTGCGGATTTTGATGCTAAACTCCATTTTGCTGCGGATTTTGCCGCTAAACTCTGTTCGCTGCAGATTTTGCCGCTAAAATCAGTTTGCGTCAGATTTTGCCGCTAAAATCCGTTTGCTGCAGATTTTGACGGTAAACTCCGTTTCTTTGCGGTTTTGACGCTAAAGTCCGTTTCTTTCTGTATTTTGATGCTAAACTCCGTTCGCTGCAGATTTTGACGCTAAACTCCATTTCTTTCTGTATTTTGACGCTAAGCTCCATTCGCTGCGGATTTTGACGCTAAACTCCGTTTGCTACGGATTTTGACGCTAAACTCAGTTTCGTCGCGGATTTTGACGCTAAACTCCGTTTCTAAACTCCATTTCTTTGCAGGTAAACTCTAAACTCTGTTCGCTGCAGATTTTGCAGCTAAAATCTGTTTGCTGCAGATTTTGCCGCTAAAATCCGTTTGCTGCAGATTTTGACTCTAAACTCTGTTTCTTTGCGGATTTTGACGGTAAACTCCGTTTCTTTGCGGATTTTGCTGCTAAACTCCGTTCGCTGCGGATTTTGATGCTAAAATCCGTTCGCTGCGGATTTTGACGCTAAAATCCGTTCGCTGCGGATTTTGACGCTAAACTCCATTTCTCTGCGGATTTTGACGCTAAACTCTTTTTCGCTGCGGATTTTGCCGCTAAACTCTGTTTCGCTGCGGATTTTGACGCTAAACTCCATTTTGCTGCGGATTTTGCCGCTAAACTCTGTTCGCTGCAGATTTTGCAGCTAAAATCTGTTTGCTGCAGATTTTGCCGCTAAAATCCGTTTGCTGCGATTTTGGGCCCTAAACTCCGGGTTTTTTTGCGGATTTTTACGGTAAAAATCCGTTTCTTTGGGATATTTTGGCGCTTACGCCCTTCGCTGCGGTTTTGGGTGCTTTAAAATCCGTTTGTGGGGATTTTTTTCCGCTAAAATTTCCCTTCGCTGCGGATTTTTTACGCTAAACTCCGTTTCGCCGGGTTTTGCGCTTTAAAATCCGGTTTTTGCTTTCGGAATTTTTCCGGGTAAAATCCCTTCCCCCCCGCGGGGTTTTTTCGCTAAAATAGTTCGCTGCAAAATTTTGCGCCTTTTAAAAAACCCCCATTCTGTCAGACTCAAAAACGTATCTTAAAAAATAGGGAGTGTGATTTTAAAATTGGGTTTTAATTTTTAAACAAGTTTTGTGTTCAGAAGGGAATCTCTGAAAGCGTTTTTCCAAATTTCGTCTTTTTTGGAAATTTATCCTTTTTTGGTCCATTCCCGAATTGAAAAAGGATTCTTGATCCCAAAGACCCCGCAGGGGGCCCTTTTTTTATAAACCTTTTTTGGGGGTGAAAACCGCTGAAACCAAACCCCGGGGATCCAAAAAAACACCGTAAACTTTCATGTTGAAAACCAACAAGGATCCATGAAAAGCAAAAATGTGTGTACATCCCCCCTTTGTTGGGCGCCACCCGGGGTCTTTGGGTTTGCTTTTTTGGGTCTGTGTTTTAGTCCCAAAAAGTTTCATCCAAAAATGCAGCGTTTTTTTCGGATGCAAAGCCAGCTGAGTGTTTGGATTTCCCTTTTGGGATTTCGTCTTTTGGACCAAGATTGATAAAGTCACTTCATGGAAAGGATTTCCCAAAGACACAGTGAGGAAAACATTTAGAGATCACTCGTCTGGGAAAGCCCATGCGTGTTTTTTTAAAATAATGCAAAATATAGTCACACTGTACTTTATTGATAAAGGGTTTGGGTCCGTCTGGGGGCTGACAGGGCGGGGCAAAAACATATCCAAAAAACGTTTTGTAACACGGAGTCAAAGCGCCGAGGGGAACGACCCTAAATTTTAAAACCTCCCCTCTGGGGTTTTTCCTTTTTTTTAGTAAGGATACAAAAGCAGGGTCTGTATGGGTTTTCCCCAGTTCCCCGCAAAAAAGGAAAAGAGTCTAAAAATCCACCTCCCCCTCCTTAGGTATGTTCACACGGTGTATTTGCAGGGGTTTAATTTTCGCCTGCAAAATTTCCCCCGTGGGGGACGGGGGCGGGGGGGGGAGCGGGGGGGGTGGGGGGGGGGGGGCCGGCACTTCGCCGGCCCATAGACTTGAATTGCCAGCGGCGCGTATACGCCGCTAGTAATTCACATGTCAATTTTCTCGCGCCCGGCGGCTTCGCCAGGCGGGGAGAGGAGACGTAATCCATAGTTCTCTATGAGAACTGTGAATTACCGTAATGAATGGGCCGTTTTCGGCCCGTAATTGGCGCACTTCGGCGCGTAATTACGGACCGAAATACGGCAGATTTTAAGCCGTGTGAACATGGCCTTATGCACACAGGGGAGGTGGAGGCATGTGAGGTCACCACCAGACCAGCCCACATTTACAGCAAGACGTAATTCATGATCTTTGTACATGGGAAACCTTGAAAATTATTATGAATTTTTTAATATTTACCACAAATTTAATGAAATAAAAAAATATACTAAAAATGTAAACAAAAATGAACACACAATATTTCATCAATAAAAAAAATAAAAAAATTTGATGACAGATTCCCTTTAAGTGCCACATTCTATGACCACGGCATAATCAGAGGCCTTTTCCCTGTTCCATCCGGTCATCAGGACTCCTGGTGACCCCACAGAGCCCGGAGAATGTCTGTAAAGTCAGTTCTGGTGACCAAAAGTAGCCCCAGGGCTGTCTGTAAAGGAAACCTGCGGTCAGGATACACTGTGAGCTGCCCTGACTGCAGCTTGTGTCATACTGACACAGAGTCTAATGTTTTAGCTTACATGAATATGCTAATACATTGCTAAGTGTAAAAAAATGTTAAGTAGTTATCCCCTAATGGGATTAAAAAAACAAAAGTAAAAAAAGTTTAAATAATAATAAATATTTAATAAAAATGTATTGGGCGACATGTCAGAAAAGAGGCGCCGCCAGCTTTAAGACGCATTAAATGAGTGTATAGCGCGCCTGACTGTATGAACCTGTCATAAATCTGAAGTGTGGTCTACCTTGTATAACATAGTATAGCATATTGGAGGTGTTAAACTTAGGTGCATAGCATATCTTAGCTAGCATAATTTAGACACATTCAAACATGTCATGCCTGGTGCAAAATACGCCTAGTTTTTGTGTACAACAGTTTATATATAGAGAGAATAGGGCGTCAACAGTTTTTTGGAACAAAATCCACCAAATAAATGGCGCAGCCCAATTCTGACATGTCGTCCATTGTGCCTGCATTACACAAAAAAATAACCAAACCCTGCACTTATTAGGTATCTACACAACCGTGATAATCTGCAGAATTAATATAATGGTTATTAAGTGTGAATAGTGTACAAAATATTTAAAAATAACAAATGTAGAAACTGTTTTTTTATGTTCACATTGCAAAACAATTGGTGAAATTTATATGTAAATGCAATCTACGCTCTCAAAAAGTACAACTTCTCCCGCATAAAATAAGTCTCATACAACTGCATCATTGAAAAAAAAAAAAAGTTACGATCGTAAACTCAAGGAGGCAAAAACTAAAAAAAATAATTTCTAGTCATTAAGGTCTCTTCAGGCCTGGTGCTTAAGGGGTTAAACATATTATGCATTTATATAAGTGCATTTATAATAGCTTCTTATGTGTTTCAGGATGTGGATATTAAGCTTTATGAACTTACTAGGCACATCCCTGCCAAGTGAATAGAGAGAAACCTTATCAGTCAGGTCATTTTACATAGAATTGTGTTAAGTCCATGTCACCTATTTCTATTTTCAGCCAATTGACCCTTTGTCAGAGCGTTTGTTCCCAATTCTTTCCCCACAAAAAAAAACCTGCTTCTTGTGTATACAGCCTTGACTTTCCCAATGAAATAGCATTGGGGACTGTTCACATAAGAGAACACGGAGTAATATAATGGCCACGATGCAACGGTATGGATGTGCTGCTCAGCCTGGTTTTCTAATTAGTTGTTAGTGGAATGGATTTGTGAGCAAATCTGCTGCTAACCTGCAAAATATTGCAGCTATTAAGGGTCAACGGCTGGAACGTTCTGCAGTTACAAACAGCGCCCTTAACAATCACACACCAAGCATCACACAGTTTGTGACCTCTTTTCGGCTGCATCTTAACCTCATGTTGGATGCTACGTGGCACCGTGCCCTCACAGTATTAATATACCCCACAGTCCCCATTTCCATCCCACTACCCTCATTTGTATCACTTCCTGAGGATTTCTAATCACGTTACATGAAACAATTTACTAAATTTTTTTAATTTGTCTGAAATTTCCAAGGAAAACTCCTTACTAGCACGGATTAACACTGTCTGGACAGTGAACTTCTCTAGATTTTAGACATTATCTGACGCTTTTAATGTGTGCATTTTTCCTAGGTTACACCTAATTCCACACTAAGGCTATGTCTCCACGGCATAGAAAAACGATCATATTTTTGGCAGTTTTAGGACTCTAAAACCACTGAAAATACGATCGTTCAGCCAGCCCATAGGCTTTTATAGAAAAAACGACCTGTAGTCTACACGGGTCGTTTTTTGCTCTGCTAGTTTTCTGGCGCCGACAGATTTAGCAACATGTATAATACGCCGGAGTTTTGCGTTTTGGTGTCGGTTTTCCATACAATCAATTGCATGGGCCGACGGCAAGAAAACGAGAACTGACCGCGGTTTTTGACAAAACAGTGACAAAAACTGCAGTCGTGCATCAGACAAAAACCGGTCGACTTTTGGACATTTTTTGTCTGATGGCGTGTGGATCCAGCCTAAGGGTATGTTCATAGGACGGATTTGGATGCTAATCCTAGTGTGAATTCGGTGCTGAATCTACCTCAAAATCAATGTCCAATCTAACTGCAATCCTTCTCTTATTCCCCTTCTCTTCTCTATAATCTGCATTGTTGTGCACTGGACGCTTATTTTTTTTTTAATGTGAATTTATTTTCAACATTGAAAAAGAATCGACTTGTCAGTTCTTGAGGCAAATTCCGCGCTGTTTCCTCACCGTGCTGAAAATCAGCGTCAAATCCATGTCCAGTATCCAGGCTTACTAACACAGATTTTAGGCATGGATTCCATACTAACGTTTCAGCGCTGCTAATCATCTGTGTGAACAATGCCCTAAAGGTTGCCTCCAAAGCTTCTGAGGATTTTATCTCTTCATTTGATCTCTAGGTATTTTCATAGTTAAGACTGAGTGTAAGGCTGATTCCACACAGAATCGGACAAAAACCGTCCGAAACTTGACCATTACACGACCGCGGTATTTGTCACTGTTTTGTCAAAAACCATGGTTCTCGTTTTTTGCCGTCCTCCCATACTATTGATTGTATGGGAAACAGACGGCAAAACGGCGGCATACTATACAACATGTTGCTAAATACACCGATGTCAGAAAACTTGCAGAAAAAACCTGCAACTATGGGGCATCTATGACACATCCCAGGAATAAGGTTGGAATACTCCTTTAGGCAATATTAATCAGCAGTTCATGGATTAAAACTGTCTGGACGTTAACATTTGTCCTCAAACGTTCTGAGGATTTTACCTCTATAGATGAACTGCAGGTTAAAATTGAGTGTAAAGCTATTATTATTGACAGGTGGTTGATACAGTTTGGCATCCTTGGTGCCACTAGGCCACAAATATTTACAGCTGCCACTAGCTAGGACGCCAGATGTGAGCTCAGTCTGGAGTTTGCAGAGTGTGCTCTGATTTCTCTTTGCATTTGTACATAACTTAAGTGGTTCCCTCTGCAAACTGCCTTGTGTGTGCTTAAATTTCTACAGTTTCCAATTAGTGCTCTGCTTTCTCTCCACATATGGAGAAAACCTAAGTAAGTCTCCCTCTGCAAACTGCCTTGTGTATGCTGGCTAGATGACTAAGGTTTGAGGTGGGACCTCTGCTTTCTCTGTATACTTGTACACAGTCTACATTGGTCTCCTCCTACAAATTGCCTTGTGTGTTTTTTGAAGTCTAGAGTTTGCACTCAATCTACATTTGTATACAGCCTAAGTAAGTCTCCCCATGCAAACACCTTGGACATGCTTTCCTCCCTATCTACAGTCTGTGTTGAACTTCTGGATGCTCTCCCCATTCTCTATGCTCTGATTTGCTGTGTACAACCTCCTCTCTCCCACCTGCTGGTATCTCTTACACTGATAGAAGGGAGAGCAGAGACCCATCCGAAGTAGGGTAGTGTTTGTTCTTTTATATTTTCAGCTATGACTGATCTGACCTGTCACATGGACAATATTTTTGCTCAGTCTATAGTTACATCCTGCAGAGTAATGGTAAATGGAAAAGCAACTTTACCTTTTCATTATCAGCATCGTTATTCTTGTCTGGTGATATGTGCTTTTTTATTGAAGATGATGAGGAAGATGAAGATTCACATGTCCCATTTTGACCTGATGATGATAATGATTTGTCATAAGACACATGTCCCTAATGGGGAGGATTGTAGCCATAAGCTAATAACACACAAAAAAGGCAGTGAATGAAATCCATAGAGAACATGCAAATATACAAACCATTAGGATGGCAGACACTGACGCTGGCCAGAGCGAGGAGTATCATGATCTGCATGGTGAATGGTGATCTGCAAGGCGGATGATAATCTCCACCACTTATACCCTCTCTATATTTACTGTGAAGATCGGTGACATCAAAAACACGTCTGTGACTCCACATTGGAGGAAACCGGATTTAGCTTCTGGCAACTTAAATGTGGAAAGGTATCAAAAGGCTTTGTGTCATTACAGTTAGAATCTGCCAACTTTTTCTAATCCTCTTTATGAACAAACATTCATCTGCACAACAATCCTCCTTCTGCACTTTTGTAATTTTTCTTATAAACACGTTGGTAAAATCTAAGGAAAAGTTTACGTGACCATTCTGCATTTTGAGGACCCTGACAACCAACTCCCATATCTCTGCTTCCTTGCCTCCTTCCTGTAAGTGCGGCATCAGGGTCTGTATATTGGGGCTTATGGCATTTGCGAGAATTTGAGAGGTAAACCGTTTTTGAATCAATGGAAAGAAGAGTTGGAGTCAGTATATGTAATGTTTCTTCCAATACACAGTCCAGTCACACTATTATGACCACTTTCAACGTCTGCAGTGCGTAAATCATGAAGGAAGTCACCAGTGGTGCGCTGGCTTGGTGGTCATATAAGGTGTGCAATAGGCTGTCTGCACAAGTATCCCTCATTGCTGTCATTGGTAAAATAGGAGAAAAGAGATGATTATTGGCTTTTAGGCTAAGTGCGGAGGTATTTCTGAAACTGCACAGTTTGTGAAATTTTTGCCTGCTGCTGGAGTGAAACAATTAACTGTGACCCCTCCAATATTTAAGCCTATGGTATCCTAATATTAACTGAGAGATCTCAAATACTTACCCCTTCAGTACCCAGCTGCTAATTGCTAATTACTAACTCCTGTTACTATAAACTGATCCCTTCCAATAATGTCCAGTGTGGTACCTCAATATAACTGTGACCCTCTCCCATAATAAGCATTGTGGTATACCCACACTAGCTGGGATTCCCTCCAAAAATACCCAGCTATTAAAGGGATACCTACCTCATTGATTGGCTTTAAACATTTAGGCAAAGGTAAATCAAGATTATTATCAAATACATTGCTGTTCTGCATTTGGTTGATTACAGAGTTAGAGCAGTTCCTATTTCCTACTTGTGTACTCAGGCTTCCATAGTTACTTTCACCTCTCTTTGCCATGGTCAGAATGGTGACATCAATCTCTGCTGTGTCTTGTCAGCAGCACAGGAGCTTATTTATCTTTCTTTACTGACAAACGTTGACCCTTTAGAGCTCTGTAGCCTTCTGCCCTGGTGTTTATAATCCTCCAGCACTAATCTCCTTCTACCAGGCTCAGCTAGGGATAGCAGAGCTGAAATGTCAGTCACTGCTGTAGAACTGCTTACAGCCTAAACTATTGTTAGAGACAACCCTGAGAGAATACACAGGTAGGGACAGACATTACACCCTAGCACTAAGTCCCCCAAGGCTATCCCTGCCTTCTTGCTAACCCGACCCTAAGCATTGGGTGACAAGTTGACGGCAGTCCCTACCCTTAATACGAGCAAACACTGAATAGACAAGACAGACAAACACGAAATAGAAGGGTCAGGCGAAAATGGGTCAGAACCAGAGAGAGCAGAAAAGATATAGAATCGGACAACAATAAACGTGTCAAAGAGGCGGGCACAGAGTCAGAATACCTAGAGAACCAAGATGTATACGAAGCGCACCAGCTTAGAAAAGGCTATAACCGGCAATGCTGCTGAGCCGAAGTGGTCTGAAGGGATGTCAGAGTCCTGATCCAGGCCGTGATTGGACCGACCCTCTGACACCCAAACAACACAGAATGCAGACAAACTGCAAGTAAGTGGTGCATGCAGCTGTCATTCACCCACGTCAGTCAACCACGTCAGAACAGAATACATCCGTGTTCAGACAGTGCCGAGAACATGCCCAATACACAGTAGGTATCAATCATGGCCAAAAGTGCAGTCTCTGCCATACTTTACAGACTGAGGACTGCGCTGCACCCTGAACAGGCCCGGTCATGACATCTGTGGTTTCTGTCATGCAGCACCCATGAAAGGTGCAGCACCACGGAGGTATCAGTGTCTACATATACAGTATATGAAAAAAAAGTCTGATCAAGAAGTCTGCATTGTACTCAAGTGAGAGGTAAAAATAGAGTAGGACCACCCGCCTTGAAATCCGTTGGTAGTCGGGGGTGGCTTAGGCATTTTTTTATCAAAACATGTGAACTGAGAATCTCAAAGTTTTTTTCATGTATTGTAGATAGCATAAATGCTTCTTTAGAGGTTTCCATGTATTACATATACAGTATCTCACAAAAGTGAGTACACCCCTCTCATTTGTATTAATATTGTATCAATGTATTAATATTGTATTATATCTTTTCATGGGACAGCACTGAATATATGACACTGATACAATGTAAAGTAATCAGTGTACAGCTTGTATAACAGTGTACATTTGGTGTGCCCCCAAATAACTCAAAACACAGTCATCTTAACTGCTGGCAACAGAAGTGAGTACACCCCTAAGTGACAATGGACAAATTGTGCCCAATTTGCCATTTCCCTCCACAGTGTCATGATAGTTAGGGTTACTAGGTCTCAGGTGTGAATGGAGAGGAGATGTGTTAAATTTTGTGTTATCTCTCTCATACTGGTCACTGGAAGTTCAACATGGCCCCTCATGGCAAATAACTGTCTGAGGATCTGAAAAAAGGAATTGTTACTCTACATAAAGATGGCCTAGGCTATAAGAAGATCGCCACCACCCTGACACTGAGCTGTAGCACGGTGACCAAGTGGTTTGACAAGGCAGGTTCCACTTAGACCAGGCCTCGCCATGGGCAACCAAAGAAGTTGACTACACATGCTCAGCGTCATAGCGACATTGATGCCTGTGTTGAGTTATTTTGATGGCACACCAAATTTACACTGTTATACAAGCTGTGCACTACTTTACATTGTATCAGTGTGTCATATCTTCAGTTCTGTCCCATGAAAAGATAGGATCCAATATTTACAAAGCGTGAGGGGTGTACTGACTTTTGTGAAATGCTGTAGATGCAATTCTCTGTCGGACTCATACGTGTCATCATAAGATGGATATTTACCAGTTCTGTATGGTATGGGTCTATGTGGCTGAATCTGCAGAATTAGTCAACCTTCAATGCAAATTAGGTTTATGTTCAAAATCTCCAAACTTTTAGGTGTTTGCAACAATGCAAAAACAAGAACAACTGAAATAGCTCAGCACAACTAACATGACAAATGCTTTCTTCAAATTCAACACAAAATGACATTTTAATGACTTCAGCAGTCTCAGAATTATTCAATCCTTCATGACATACAGTATATAGCATTTTCTTTTACTGTTAACACTAGAGTTGGAGTAAGTGTAACCCTGTTTCCCAGATGTTGCATAAATGTCCCTCAGATGTTGTCCAGGTGATTCCTGGATTTAGTGTTGGAGTTGGGGTTGGTTTTTGACAATTTTCGATTTTTTGATAAGAATCAAATTATTGAAATATGGGCTGACTATTACCCAGATCCTAAGTCCGGCACTACTGCCGAGTGTCATTCTGACTTGGCAAATAATATTTAGAGATGTTCTTTTTTGTCCACCTGTTAATGCTCTGCTCATGTTTTTTGTCCCAAAGGATATGTATGCACTGAACAGCCTCTTTATCAGTGACCCCATCTAGTAGCACATTGGACCTCCATTGGACTTTAGAAGTACAGCAGTCTGTCATGGTGTTCTATAGATTCCATTTAGTGTTTAATTTGTTCTGCTGGAATATTGGCCTATGCGGATAGAAGAACTTCTTCCAGTTAGTGCAGATTAGATGGAGATACTGACATACTCTGAACAGCCTGTTACACCGAAAGGTGCTCTACTATAGGATTATGGTCATGTTCATGGAACCATTGCACGACTACAACCCGTGCGGCGTGGTGCAGTCTCCTGCATTGTCTGATTCACAGATCACTCGTAAAGTACACTACACTTTTGCCAATTAGGATGAATGTAACTAGTGTTGCCCTAGTGTTGTGTTTTACCCAGCCTGAATTTTGCTGGCGATGACAGTAAGATTGTACCAGTCATATCAATGGCCTTTTTTCAGGTAGGAAATAGAAGTATATCAGTCATAGATCGGATACTCTTCCTTTTTCTTGTCTGAAAAAAGTCTGTGTAAGAAATATTAATTATTAACAATATTAATATTCAAGAACACTAATATTGAACAACAACAATATTCTCACCTAGATTCTAAGGGAACGGTCAGCTAAGAAAGAATAGCGACAACAAGTGTATATAAAGGGATTATATATTATCCAGAATGAAATGGGGTACTATGGGGTAAAAATACATTAAAATAATACACAGCAAAAAGATCACAAAAACAATATGGATAAAATCAGCAACAAGGAAAGCATATAATCAAACCATAGCATATTAACACCTATATAACCATACCCTGTGAAACACACGACAACAAAAGAGAAAAAGCAAACCATACAATAACTCCTGAACAAAACAATAATTCCTAACATGGAGAATTATGCAAAAATATCTACCAGAATCCGAACTAGGTTCCTCCTGGCATCTGCTACACAAGACCTCCCTCTGGACTTCCTTCTTCCTCAGGAACCTACACCTCCCATCAGGGACCTCACTAGGAACCCCTGAACCCATGCACCTCCTTCAGCCATCCAAGCCTGGATATAAATACCCTTCTTGGAGTCATAAAAGTTGAAACTAATATCTATCTTGGGATCTGCTGAGTCACATTTGTCTCCCCCCAAATGTATTCATAAAACAATACTGAGAGGGAGATCTGAGAGGGAGATGCTGTCTCTCCTGTCATCAGTAGACAAATTTGAAAATATAAATTGTTTGACTGAAAAACTACCCATCTATGACTGAATTTGATAAGCTTATTTCTCTGTCTCTACACAGTAAAAAGCCTTTGTGTAATCAACTTATATTACACATTCAAATGCCAATCAGTCTAAAACTGATACACAACTCATCAAAACACTGTTTAGTCTTTACTGGATTCCTTTTGATATGTAGAGAGAGCTGCACATCCCCAGACACTTATCTCTATACATTGTTATAGGCAAACAGTATTTACAGTTCAGACATTTATTCTATGAGGCCTGACTCAACCTTGCTAAACAATATCTCTTTAGCAAGGCAGATGATCAATCTGAGAATGCTAGAAGCCTTTTCAGACCAGTGAACATTTTGGCACAATTCTCCATTTACAAATTAACTATACAGTATAATTTTAATATACACATATTTCCTCATATCACATTTATGGATTATTCACATTTATGCGTATCTTACATCTGGTAATTGGTTATATGATTTTCCCACGATTGCTGAAAAAATTATGGTCGGACAAAACCAGCTCTACCTGAATCCAAAGCAAAACACTAAATGGAAGCTTTAAAGGGGTTTTGCCATGAAGTGAGTTCCTTACCTCCTTATCAGCTCAGGGGGGGAATATAAACAAATCATGTGAGTCATGAAAGCGCAGGGGTGAGAGGGAGGGGGGGTGAGCGAGGGTGAGGAAGAAGGGAGATCTCAAAGTTACTCAAATAAAAAACATTACAACAGTGGTTCTCTTTAAGAGACAGATTCTAACTGCATTTTCTCCCCAGCCCTTGCAAGCTTTCATGTTCCCCGTAAATCTTAAGAAGTGCAAACAACAAGCAGGGCCCCAAACAGTCCCCTAGCAGCTCCAGGTGTGTCTAATTAAACTTTCAGGTAACTAAGGGGGACCTGGCCCAATGTGTAGCTTTCCGGCTTCACTTTTTGTAATAAACATATTTTTTAAAAAAGTGTTTAAAATACCATTTTGGAGGACCCCCTGTAAATCAATCGGGGAAAAAAACCCCCTTTAAGTCTTTGCCTTTTCCAACAATTTTAAACCCCTCAGGTTTGTGTCCCTCTGTTGGGAGAAAACATGGGGAGTTTTTTTTTTTGTTTTGGGTCTAAGATTATTTCTAAAAGGGGACCCATCCCGAGAGAGAATCACCCCCATGTTTGTCGGTTTTCATATCCTCTTAAATGATGCAGATTGTCATTTATTTTTTATATAAATCAAAGGCAAAGGTTTTTTACTGTTCTTAATTCTTTTTGCTCTTCGTCTTTTTCCCCCTTTTAAAGGAGGATTGGACTACTCTAAAAATGTTTGGTTTGGAAAAACCGTTTCCCGAAATATAGTGTCCCTCAAAAAAGGTAAATGTAGGGCAATAAAAACAACATGTAAATGAAAGGAGAAATTTTAAAGAACATGCCCTAGATCAGGACCTCTGATTCCACTGTCTTTTAACCACACCATCTTATAATTGTCCTTGATGCCCCTGTGCTCTAAATCCTGCTACCCAACTTGTTAGACCCTTCGCAAATTTTGAAACCTTAAACTAGGATTTAGTCAACAAAAGCTGTCTCACGTATGAGGATATCTGTTCAAAATTTGAACACATTTTCTGGCTTATAATCAGATTCAGGATTTGGCTACTTTTATTGCCCCTAATTCCTTTGATTCTTTTATATCATCTCTCCTCTTGTGTGAGGAAAATAGGCCTTAAGGGTCAGATTTTAATTTCTGTTTGCTTAGTTGTGTTGTATATTAATATTATGTGTGATGTCCCGTGTTGCAGTCATTGTATCCCGAATTTTTATGAAACTCCTGCCTTCATTGGTAACTTTGGGGTCATATATTAGTTCCAGTTGGCTTAATTGTGTTATATATTAACCCCTTACTGACATTGACATACCTGTATGTCACAGTCAGCTGTATGTTTATTACAGCAGGCCCCATGCTGCATTGCCCACAGGCGCTTAACCCTTTAATCTATCGTGATCGCCTCAGCTAACGGGAAGACAGTGAGTGAGCTCCCTCTGTCCCCATTAAAAGTTCGCAAATATAATCAAAAGCTGTGATGGTTTCCCCTCACAGCCCAGAAGGCTAACAAAAGCTCCCGGGCTGCCTGTGACATCACTATGTCCAGCTGTGCCCTGTAGCAGAGAAACACCCCCAAAATATAGTGTTTCCACCTCCGTGCTTGACAGTGGGGACGGCGTTCTTTGGGTCACAGGCAGCATTTCTCTTCCTCCAAACACAGTGAGCTGAGTTAATGCCAAAGAGCTCAATTTTTGTTCTATCTGACCAACGCACCTTCTCCCCGTCACTCACAGAATCATCCAGTGTTCATTTGGCAAACTTCAGACATGTGCCTTTGAGCGGGGGACTTTTGCGGGCACTGCAGGATTTTAAACCATTATGTCGTAATGTGTTACCAGTGGTTTTCTTGGTAACCGTGGTCCCAGGTGCCTCCAGTAGGTTTTTACTGTCCCCATTTTATTGTCATCATTTGAGGTATGATCTTTGTAGAAGGGCTCCTTTAAAGGGTAGAGGTTTGTTTTTTTTGGTTGCACATTTTTTTTTTTCCTCCTTCCCCCTTCCTTTTTGTGGGAAAAGATGATTTTTAAATGGTGTCATTCACTGTATTATAAATATAATGGAAACGAAAACAAATTAAGTGGGGAGTTCACTTTTTGTATTAATTATGCATTATTGTATTCACAGGTTAAAACAAACCCGGGGAAAAATCCCCAAATTTGTGGGGGTTTGTTACCTTTTAGTACCGTAAAAAAATCCCCATCTATTCTTTAGATTTGCACTGCGCCCCTTTTTCTGTCCAAAAACCCTTTTTGGGTTCTTCCCCCTGTGGACCTAAGTAGGGGACATTTTCTGCAGGCTATTTTATTTTTTATTGGAACCATTTTGGTTTGGAGAAAATTCTTTGATCATTTTGATTCCCCCTTTTTTTTAGGGACATGAAAGCCCAAAAAAACTGCAATTTTTGGGCTTTTTGGAATTTTTTTTTTTTCTACAGTATTCATCGGTTTTTGAGTGATGTTGTTTTTTTAATAGTCGGACTTTTTTGGATGTGATGATACAATTATGTGTAGCTTTGTTTTTGTTCTTTTTAAAAAATACAAAAGGGGGGTGTTTTTAAACCCTTTATTATAAAAATATTTTTTACACTTTTAAACTTTTTTTTTTTCCCCCCCTTTCACTTTTAGTGCCCCCAGGGTACTTGACCACTTGGAGGGGCAGAAATTTTTTGTAAAATTTTTTTAAATAGTTAGAGTGGGGTAAACCCCTCGCAAAAATTTTTGGCCTATCGTGCAAGGGGCCTTTTTTAAAACTGCTTGAAAAAGGCCCTGCAATGGAAAAAGGCCGAAACGTTGAGAAAGGGGGTTTTTTCCTCTGGAAATAAAAATTGTTTCCTGCTTTTTTCAAGCTGTCATCCCAAAAAATCTTTTTGCATTTATTGTGGTGAGTTTGAGGTGTCGCCTTGGGACGTTTCTTTGATCATTATTGACCTTTTAAGGGCGAATGTGGGGTTTTTGGTTTCTGTTCCATTGCCCGTTTTTTTTTAACTTTACTAGTTCATGCCTGGGGTGGGAAGTTTGTAAAAGAGAAAAATGGCAGCAGGGGTAAAACCCTTTTTTGGCTTCCCGCCACCCCTGTAAACCCCAAATTGGGATTTCCCCGGGTTGAGAAAAAATGTTTCAACCCCTCATTTATTTTTGGCCCCCGGGGGTGGCTTTAAACCTGTTTTGTCAGCGGGTACAGAGCCAGTCCCTACTTTGCCCGTTAGCGCGCGGGGTCAGGGTTGGGAATTAGCACAAGGCACCCCCCCTCCAAAATCCCACTTCATAGCCACTTAACAACACTACAATGTTCTGAGTAAGCCAAGGGTTGCTTTGTTGGGAAATGGATTTGTTCTTATATGAATTCCAAAACGAGTCTGAAAAGGTCCGACGTTAAACTAAAAATGTTCCCAAAATAGTTCCCAAAAAAGCCCAAATTTTAGTTGAAAGGGGAAAAAAAAGCCGAAACAAAAATATCAAGGGGAAAGGCTGCAGCTTTTTTAAAATAATTTAGCAGCTTTAAAAAAAGAAAACCCCTTTGGGAGGGTTGGGAAGGGGCCCTAGGGTACGTAGAAAAGAAAAAACCCAGTTAGGTAGATTGGCCTTGGAAAGGGTTAAAACAAGGGCCCCCCAGGTACATTTTAAATAGGAGACTTTTCCCCGGGGAGATTTAAATAGGGTCTAGGTTGGTAAAGGGAGATAAGGCCCCTTTTTTAAAGTATCGGGAAAAACGGAAAAAAAAAAACCTTGTGGGTTTGGGACTTTGGGGAAAAAAAGAAGAAAAATGTTGGGGTAAATTTAAAGCTAAAATTGAATTAAAGGGGTTTTAAGGGGCCCCATTTATCCCATTTTGTTATTAAAAATTTTTATTCTTTTTTTTTATATTTAAAATGGCCAAAAAGGTGGGTATTTTGAAGTTTTCTTAAATTTTTTTTAATTTCTAAAGTGAAAAAAATAAAAAATGTTTTTGCGTTTTTGTCACCTGAAGATATTTCTTACCCACTTGTTCACTTCTCCACACTCTAATATATGCGAAAATTTTTTTAAATTGTGGGTCTCTGTTACCCCGTTAGGTTTTCGGTAAAAAATTTTAACGCGCGTCAGTGGAAAACCCGGGAAAGGGTTTTTCTAGGCCCCCGTGCCTGATAACCACCCTGCAGCCCTTTTTATTTTGGCAGGGAAAGGGGTTATCTGCCTTTTAAAAAAGGGGTTTCCGTTTTATTTTTTAGTGGCTTTTGATTGGGTTCAGTCACATTGTCCAAACGTCTCAGTGGTTAAAAGGTCTGGAAAAAGGGGGTTTTTCTGCGTCCCAGCCCCTTAAAAGGTTTTCAGGTGTAAATTTAAAAGCGGCAAATTTTTTCCCGTGTATGGAGAAACCCAGGGGACGGCCCCCCCCCCATATTCTTTTCCCGACCCTCAGGTTGTACAGTTTTACATTTTTTCCAAGGGGTTAAAGTCTGTAGTGAAAAAAAACCCTGCTAAAAATAAAGATTTTTGTTTTTGATGTTTTGTGGTGTTTTTTTGAGTTAGTGCTTTTTTTATAGTTTTTTTTTCCAAAACCCACTTTGGCCCTTCCCCTGTAATTATCTGGTTGGACCCGGAGCATTGACTCCCAGCCCACGCCCCTGAGGCAGGTATTATGCTGCTAGATATGTTTCTTCCTATCCCTCTGGGGTGCTCCCTGGTCCTTGCAAATTTAGGGCCACTGATGTGTAATTGTACCCTCCCCCTATGGGGGATTCTGCAATATTTAAAGGGATACCCCCGAAATGTTTTTTGCAAGGGTTTTTTTGTCTTTTGGTGGCAGGATATTGTGGGAACCTGTGAAAAAGATGTTCAATTTGACCATAATATTGTCAGAGGTCACTAAACCATTGTTTTGCATCCTCTTGAATGCAGCACATACTGCTATGGGATCACCAACCCTAGCCAAAATTTCATATGATGATTTTGAGAATTTCCCCTCCCCTGCCCCGGGTCTTTCAGTAAAGGGGAAAGATCACCTCTTCAAAAAACAGCCCGGTTTCCCTGTGGCAGTTTACTATATTCCATCCTATGAATGTTGTCCCTCTTTTTTAAGAGGACAACCTTAAAGGGAGGATGCAGGAAGTGAGATTGGGTTTATGTGTTTCATATGTGATCATATGGTTGATGTGGAAATGTGTTGGTACGGCAAAGGGGGTTAAGGTTGAATGGGGTTAAGGGCCAAACGCATTAAAAATACCCTGGTCCCAATTGTCCTCTGTTAAAGGGTTTCTTGGTTTCAGAGCTGTTGCTTTTTATTGCCATCGAAAACGAACTTTTTATGTGTAGAAAAGTTGGTGAGCTGCACTGTGCAAACCCCAAACAAAACGTAATCACACCTCAAAGGAGGGAGGACAACTCACTGGATGGACCTTCTCATGGTTTAGGGGTTCTTTTAATAATTTTAGCAAGGGGGTTTGGGAGGCTCAAGGGAGAAGGAGGGATGCAGACCAAGTGGTGTCCCCGGGAAGGCATTCAGTGAGGATAATTTGGGGGGAGAAGCACTTATTGATTTTTTTGTATTTTTCAGCCAGGGCTGTTTCATTGTTTAAAGGAAGACGAGGGAGGTTTTCCGGGGTACAGGAAGTCACGGACAAAGAACAGATCCCAAAACCGCTCAAAAAGCTTTGTTTTACGAATTTTTTGGAACAAGTTGGGGAAGACCCCCCCAAAAACAAATTTTACCAATGGTTCCCGGGCCCCTGTGTGCACGCGCGCCCCCGAAGTTACTTCTGGATGCCGGTAATTTACCTAACCCTGGGGGGGCGAAGGCGAAACCCTTACCTTTTTAATACCGTAATCACCAACGGGGAACATTTGTTTGGTGGCAGTTTCAGGGGTGTGGTGCCCACAGCAGTTACAAGCTTTATGGATTTACCCACTTCCCCCCCAAAACAAAGTGGGACAAACTTTCCCTCCAGATGAAGCGGTTTAAATAGCTAATGTGCAATAGTAAAATCTCCAAATCCTGAACAGGAGGAAGTATTTGGGAAAACCTCCTTTGGCCCGTAACTGAGCCTAAACTATCTAAACTAATATCAGGCCTTCTCACAGTCCTGAGCTCGTTGGCGTGCACGCATCCGCTGAGGTACCTTAAAGATGGCCGGCGATTCCTGTCCTCAGGTGCAGATGGATGGGATGGATGGTCCGGCTGCAGACAGTCCTCTCTATCTTGGCAGCTTGTCCTTCTTGTCCAGGAGTTCTCTCTCTCCCTCTGCGATGGCGTCTGTATAGACAGTCAGGCTCTCCTCTGTCCCTGGAACGACTGTGAATCCTGGCTCCTTTAGCTCAACTATCTCTGTCTGTTCTCCTCAGAATCTCAGCAGCTTCTCAAAATGGCTGCCACATGTCCCAGTCTTATACCATGTCCCTCATTTGCATATACTGGAAACTGGACATAGCGGCATCTTGTGGCCAAACAGTAGAATACAAAGAAACATTTTACAACTGTCATGCATGAGACTTTACATGGAAAACACAATGAGGCTGGCCCACTATCCCACACACTCTTGGGTGGAGGACTTCCAGTCTGTGAGTGTAAGCAGCAGCAACTACTATGCACTATGGAAAAAGCTTATGATCAATGCATTACGGATCCGTACTGCAAGCATAGAGAATACAGTGGACATTGGGACACCTTATGTAAGTTTGTTATATGAGATTTTCATGAAAAAGTGTTATGTTTTGCCAGTTAGTGAATTTCAATCAATTGATGCATGCCAGAATTGTCTGTTGTGACTCACATACAATGATTTTGCAGTCAGAAAATGTAACCTGTAGTGTTGCACTTTGTCAAATTTAACTCCTATCCAAGTGATCCAATTCAGGAATTGAATTTTGTCAATCACCAACAAATTGACCCTGCTGAGCTTTTAAGGGCTAACTTACCATTCCCTGATTACTCCTTGCTCCCGATGCAGCCTTCTGGTGCAGTGACACATCCACTAACAATAGATTAGTGACGTCGATGGGAAGTGAAATGGCAGCAGGAAGATAAAGCGGGCATGGGATCCAGAAGTGAGACCACACCAGTAGCAAGGGAGGTGGCGTCCGAGTGGCTGCAAGGAGCAAGGAGGTGATAATGGACCGCATTAGTGGGGCCGCAAAAGAAGCGCCAGGGAATCGTAAGTTAATCCTTAAAAACCATTAAGAAACTTAACACTAAGACGAATATAGGGCAAAGGATAGTGTTGTAGATGATGTCCAGGTTATGGCTGGAGAAATGTATTTTTCACAATTTCAAATGAACCAGTTTTAAACCAAGCATATCCTTATTTGAGATATACTCGTGGCCTGCTATATATTTCCCCTGCAGTATACAAATTGACACAAAATAGTCTCTCTGGTCCCCCTCTGTAGTAAGCTACCAGGATGTCAATGTCTGAGCCATAAAAGATCCTGGAAACATGGCTAGGAATATCAGCCATACCAGACACACCTCTGTAGACAGCTGTAGGTCAGTGGGTCAGATGTGGAGTCACAGTGTACTTGTAGGTGGTTCTTAAAAAAGGAGAACTAGTTTGAATATTTTTTCCCACAAGGCATTGCTTTTAAGGTTTTCTTTACACTGAGTCTTTCAATTTCAGTTGGAGCCATCTGTGGATGTAGGTGTAGTCCTCCTATGATGGATGCTACTTAACATCAAGCTTAACGGAATAGCATAGCGCTCTGAGCTATCTCATCCAGGAAACTATGATAAACAGGAATTGGAAGTAAAGAAAAAGGCGCTTCACCCTTGCATCGGTTTACCTAGTCCGGCAATCTTTTCTGGGCGTGATTCCAAAGCGTGGTTAATGAATGAGCTCAGGAGATGACCCACGGATTCGATGGGCAGTACAACATGTATAAGCCGTGTGAACCGGGCCTTAGTCTACTTCCTATTCCTATATGTATTCAATAGTAAAAATTCCTCCGGCTCTTCTATGTTAAAACATATTCTTTATTCCAAAGTTTAAAAATCCATAGAAAGTAGTCATGATAAGCCTACGCGTTTCAGGTATACTAACCCTTATTCATGGCATGGCATGAATAAGGGTTAGTATACCCGAAACGTGTAGGCTTATTGTGAACGACCCTTAAGACTTCGCACACCATTCGATCTTCTCAATGAGAACTCGGGCTCAGGGAAGAGGGGTGGGAGAATGTTGTCAGTTTTCCCAGCAGCACAATACATAGACATGGCTCTATAACAGCCATATACTAATGGGAAATGTATATCAGATGTGTAGTGGAGAATTTACTAAATTTCATTTGCTGAACTTTAGCTCAGGAATGTTGGCGTAAGATGCAACAAATTTTTTAGCCTGTTTGTGAGCAAGAAACTGTACACCAGCTATGTGCCAAATTTCTAGTGTAAATAGTAATAATGCTGCCAGGTGCAGGAGGCTACACCTCTGATGAACCCCACTAAATAATGTTTTTTTTTGAGAAGTGTTGAAAATGGAGATAAAATGGCAAAAAATCTTATTTTAAACTTTTGTTACCTCCACTAGTTCTTAAAGAAAAATACAGCGCACACATTGTAATATGCAGGAAATTTATTGAATGAAGGTATGATTAAAAAACCAGAGAAAAAAAATGGCAACAATCATTGTTAAAGAACTTGAAAATTGTAAAGAGTGATTGAGACTTTCAAAAACCCAAAAAACTCCAGAAACCATTCCTTCTATGTCGTTTCCCAGCTTGGGGGTTCATCCCGTTAAAAAAAGATACAGATGTTGGGCTATTTAAGTGATATGGGGAGGGAGTAAAAATACTGAGCTTAAAATTTCCCATTATCCCTTTCCCCAAGGCTTTAGCAACGTGCACATAAAATACTTATTGTTTCCCAAAACCCGGCCATTTCTTCCCTATCTTTTAGATCCCCATACTTCAGCACTAGGGCCCCCACATAATTCAAGCCTCAATACCCTTTAAAATGTCCACAGCTCTTTACAAATCAATTCTCTAAGGCCCCTGGACACGGGGAGATTCTCCAATTATCCCGTAGATTTCCACAGAGTGTGTCCTTTGCCTTAGGATTTTCTGAAGAAAGGAACCCCCCCAAAAGGGGAACAAAGATGTGGGGGTCCAGGGCTCTAAACAAACGGTTTTCCCCAGCGCCCCGAGACCGTCCCGGAGTTGGGGGCTGATGTCCCCCGATCCCGGGGCTGCGCGGGGTCAGCGGGGCACGCGCAAATACGTTGCGCTCCGCTATCGCCGGCAGGCTGAAGGGTTGGCCTTCAGCCCCCCACCCCGGGGCCCCCCTGCTGCAAAGGCGGGCCTATGAGGGCGGCAGTATGGAGCCGGGGAGTCGGAGCGGCCGGGACCTCCAGGGCGGGACCGGGGGCCAGGGAATGGCTGGTTTTTGTTTTTTGTTTTGTTTTTTAAACTGGGGCCCTGGCACAAGGGGGGGGTTGACTCAGGGGGTCCCTGACTACAAGGGGGGCTTGACTACAGGGGGTCCCTGGGTACAAGGGGGGGCCCTGCTCAGGGGGTCCCTGGTACAAAAAGGGGGGGTTGGGGGGGGTACCTGACTATAGGGGTCCCTGGCTACAAAGGGGCCCTGACACGGGGGGCCCCCGGGGTAAAGGGGGGCCGATAAGGGGGGTTTTGGTACAAGGGGTCCCTGGCTACAAGGGGGCCCGACTCAGGGGTCCCTGGCTACAAGGGGGGGCCCTACACAGGGGCCCCGTACAAAGGGGGTTTTGGGTACAAGGGGGGTCCCCGGACAAAGGGGGGGGCCCTGGGGTACAGGGGGGTCCCTGGCTACAAGGGGAGCCCTGGTACAGGGGGGGCTCTGACTACGGGGGTCCCCGGGTAAGGGGGGCCCCGGTACAGGGGGGGCCCCGGGTACAAGGGGGGCCCCGCACAGGGGGTCCCCTGGCACAGGGGGGGTCCCTGGCCCCAAGGGGGGCCCGGGCTACTAGGGGGGTCCTGGGTCAAGGGGGGGGGCTCTGACAAAGGGGGGCCCGACTACAGGGGGTTTTTGGGACAAAAGGGGGGGCTGACTACAGGGGGTCCCTGGCGACAAGGGGGGTCCCCGGCGACAAGGGGGGCCCTGCTACAAGGGGGGCCCTGACTACAAGGGGCCCCCGGGAAAAATACCCTGGTAAAAAGGGGGCCCTGACTACAGGGGGGCCCTGCTACAAGGGGTCCCTGCTACAGGGGGGTTTCCCCCGGGAAAAAGGGGAGGAAAGGGGGGAAAGGGGGGGGGGGGGGGGGTGGGGGGGGGGGGTTGACAAGGGGTCCCCGGCTACAAGGGGGGGGGCCCCACAAGGGGGGGTGGGGGTTCCGCTACAAGGGGGCCCCTGGCTCAAGGGGGGTCCCTGGTACAGGGGGTCCCTGGCAAAAAGGGGTCCCTGGCAAGGGGTCCCTGGTACAAGGGGGGGGTTCTCTACAAAAGGGGGGCCCAAACAAGGGGGTCCCTGCTACAAAGGGGGGGCCTGGTACAAGGGGGGGTCCCC